>QFEY01003162.1:0-20536 GCA_003316435.1 Russula virescens | reverse complement strand
ACGCGCCCGGCTTATGGCATGGTTTTCTTTTGCGTAGCTTGTATCTTCGTGATGTAGTAGTATGCCTCGAAAGGTGAGCCATGCTTCGTCGTAGATTCAAGCACAAAATAGCCAGATCAAGATCGCTTTGCTCTGAGACGCGTCACGCGGAGATATCGGGCAGTACTACCCACGTCAGGGAGCATAATTTTCCCATGCGTCACTGCACAAGATAGACGAAAGACAAAGATGGTGAATGCGCGCTGTACTATATGAAGCCCTTCCTTCTGTCCTTCTGTCCATACTTCTATTAGGCTAATCCTGCGAATGTGTGCTGGTGCGTATTTGCCTTTTATCGGGTGTACCAATGGGGTGACGCCTGATGAACATGGATACGGCTGCGATGAACCTCAGGAAAAAGCTATTTGTAAGCTTTTTCGGTCCCTACATCACAAATCATGTGACCAACATGGGGGAATGTTGGGCCTGTTTCATAGCGTAGTTGGCCACGTTTCACGTTATATGGAAGATGATCATATAGTGACTATACATCGACGATACCATCATACAGTACAAAGCATATGTCAGACCTGAGCTAGAGGGCTGCTAGCCTTACTAAGATTTGCCACTTTTGGTAATCCTAGTCATTCTAGCTTGATGTTATTTTCCTGATGAATAGTCCGTGTTCCTCATCAGCAACAGGTCCAAATGCTTTTTCATGCTTTTTCATACTTTTTTGCCTTTTTTATAAAAAAGCCCAAAAAGGAGTTTCATTTACTTGTCAGACCCAATTCTGAGCTGCTCTTGAAAGTACATCTACTTTCGCAAGCAAATTCACTCCAAAAAGTAAAAAGGGGACTAGTGTTGCTGTGGCTCAAGCTGGTCATTTTCAGAAAATCGAAATAACTTATTTAAAAAATTATGTAAAATCACGAAAATATTTGTGTAGGTAGACCATCCAAAAAGCCGGGGGGTCACTTAAGAAGATTTTCGGATCCGAGGAGCCATTCAACTGCAATTCAATCAGCTTTGTTTTCAGCTTATTTTGAACCAAAACCAAGCCGATCGAATTGCGGCTGAATGGCCCATTACATCCGAAAATCGTCTTAAGTGACCCCCCGGCTTTTGGGGTGATCTACCTACACAAATATTTTCGTGATTTTACATAATTTTTTAAATAAGTTATTTCGATTTTCTGAAAATGACCAGCTTGAGCCACAGCAACACTAAAGGGGACTACAAAAAGGAACGTCTAGTCCAGACAAGTAGTCACTGTAGTACCTGCTCATTATGTCGATGTAAATCAACCTGCTACTAAATGCACCCTTCCTACTAGTACTTGTCGCCCTGTCCTTAAACCATCCTCCCACAGCAGAGGTGATAACTGGCATGCTTTTGATGGCACAACATGCCATGATGGAGGTGGAGCAGGAGAATGCAAATTGAATCCAGTGGTATCGCAAAACGAAAGAGCACAAGATTAAGGGACAGGTTGAAGGGTGACCAATGATCAGCGAATTGTCATGCCTGAGATGCAGTATTGTATCCTGCGTACCTGATGTGGCACACCTGCATCATGCCCAAACATGCCCAGGCCTAGCAGAAGCATGTTGACCTACATAGAATACTGTACATTACAGGGGGTGGTTGAGCAGATGATTTGGCATAGTGTTGGAGGTACATGCTTGCCCTGTGTGATGGATGGTTTAATGCTCAACGGAGAGAAAGGGAGAGATGAACATACAACACTCACTGTGCTCTTCATGGATGTTATCTACCTTGCACATTCCATTTCCCTGGACCCAGCACTCAATTTAGCACCGTGGTGGGCTATATTCAAAGCAAGCACCTGCTGATTGTGGAAGCCACCAGGAAGCCACCAAAATGATCCAAGTGTTGCTGCTCACATGCAGCCTCTTCTGAATGTGCTTGCTGTACGGGGTGTTGCAGATCAATGGTAGCACCGGCCTGATACCATCTACGAGCTAAGCACATTACCTAGGCCCCACGTAATTGAGGACAGAGTAAGTCATGGAGTTTGTAATAGAAATGATGTCCACCTGACCTGTACACAGTAGTTGCCATAAGAATTGCAATGCAACTTTTCGAGCCTCATGAGGTCAAAGAGCCCTTCAATAAGAATTTTTTGTTTTGCTCGGCAACCCAAATACACTGGTAATGATCATATATATATTAATACGGCACATGAATATAATGGAACAAGTTACCTTCTTGATAACATCAGAGCTCAACTTTTGAACAGAAAGTGCGCAGGCATTGCTGATGAACTGATGAATAATGGTATCACTACACATGTTGTCATCAAGGTCAAGAATGTGTTGAATGACCTAAGAGGATGCATGTCAGGGATCAGTTCTTTTAATAGCAAAATAACCTACATAGTTGCCGTAAGGATCCTGGACCAGAGTCAAGGCATTGTATGTGATCTTGTCCATGAGTTGAATGCGTTGATGATCAGAGGTGTGATCAATACATTACTGAAGATCACAACAACCGTGGTGATGAACAGCGACCTCAACTCAGTTTGCGACAACTGCATTGTAAACGGACTATGGGCTGGAATTAGTGTGTAATTAAATTTCATGACAGGTAACTGACCTGATTATCTTCCGGCACCAATTTATTTAAGCACATTTATCGTTCAGGTCCTTGATAAGTGCAGCGACATATGAGCCGAGTGCAACAATGACCCAGTGTATCTGGCTACGGTATCTATAATCAGTCTGTGTCCAACCACCATCCTGTCAGTGGACAAGAGGAAACACAACCATAGATCAGACTTACCATCTCTATATAGACAAAAAGTTAATCATTTTTTGAACGACGTGTGTCCCGTGGATGTTGAGAGAATATCGATAAGGTCTTATGCAATGGACTTGCAAATGATGTTTTGCTGCTTATCAGTGGAATACTCCAATAACTTCTGACAAAGGTAATTACTGAACGGATCTGGGGAGAAAGTTTGTTGGTGAAAGTAATAAGAGTGCTTACCTGTCATGAGATCTGCAAAGTGGCCAAAGATCTCATGGGAAATCATGTCACAGTGTTCCGAAACGCCTTCCTCCACCTTCTTCTGCAGATACTGGCAACCATGCTGATCTTTGCAGAGGCTCCCGCTAGGTCCTCAAGATGGGAGCCAGTAAAAGGATTGACTGACCAGAACATTAGCAAAACAAGACTAGTGATAATCAGAACCAACATAGAATATCATGCATCGACGTCTCATCTGAGGCAGCATTGCTATGGGCCTGCTCAGCAGAAGGAGAGTTAATGTGAGATGTAGCATGAGAAAGGTTATGAGGTGCTGTGGAAATGTGAGGAGAGTTGATGTGAGATGTAGCACGAGAAAGGTTACAAGGTGCCATGGAAACATGAGGAGAGTCGATGTGAGATGTACAGTGCTGGACAGCAAAAGTCGACAAAAAATATAAGTGTTTTATTTTGATTCAAAATGCTCAGAAATGATGTTTTGATTTTTTGTGAGAAAAAAAAGTTGGCCAAACCCTAAATTTAGGGTTAGGCCCCTAAAAAGGGCGGAAATCAATTGTTTTTGCTACTCTGAACCTAATGTTGTACTCAGATATTGTTAAAATTATCTGTGGTGAGCTGCAGTAACCATGTGACAATGGGGTTAGGGGCCCCACGTGACACAATTTCCTCCATGTGATTGAGATTATCAGTGCACATATGCATGCAAAACTGTTTCAGTCCCCTCAATTGTCAATGGAACTCAATGATATGTGGCAGTGAGATATATGTCAGTACATGAATGCCAGCCATTCCAACCCACCACAACCTGAGAAACACCCTTGCATGGGATCACAGCAGCCAACCAACAATTCGGAAATGCGAGGCCACCTCAGAATGGGCAGCCCAGAAGCAGAAATCACACCGGAGGGTTGGTCAGCATGACTCAGCATCCATATTTAATTAAGTTCGATCAAAAAAAACCCCAAAATGGGCATGTTTTATGTCAAAAAATAGGCCCAAAAGTTGGCCAACCCCAAAATTCATGCGGGAAAGTCTGCAAAGAGCAGATTTGTATGTTTTATGCAATTCTGAACACGATCCCGAACTTTATTTGTTGTAAAAATATGTAATATGGTAACTAGCAAATTTGTCGACTTTTGCTGTCCAGCACTGTAGTGCAAGAAAGGTTATGAGGTGCCATGGAAACGTGAGGAGAGGAAGATGAGGGGAGTTGTTCCACAAGTGAATGTTATGGGCCCGATAAAGGGGATCCCATATTTTGCACAGAGACCTGATGGTGGCATCTAGATGGAGGGAAATCACATCTAAGTAAGCCTCCCAAATAGGGCATGTACCAGTTTGTGGGAAAGTGACCCAGTAAACTCACCAATGAAACAAGTCTCATACTTATGTTTATGTGCATCACAAATATCCTTCGAGGGTTGCGAGAGAATGTAACTACATGACCGAGTGGGAGAGCAAAGCTTTGAGAGATCAGATTCGCTATTGAATTGTAGAGACAGAGCAGGTGTTGATACAGTTGAAGACAATGATGCATGTACTTAAGCTATGTTCTGGAATCTAAAGATATGACACTGTTAACATGAAAATACATTGTCACGGTACTAGTGAGACAGATACCTTGTTTTAGGTTGTGATTTGGGCTTGGTTTGTAGGACATCTGGTGACACCCCTCAGAAAGCCTACTATAGTCCAGTGCAAAGTATGAATCGAAAAATATCTGGTATTGGATGTACCACAAGCATCCTGAATCAGGGAAGGACAAGTTCTTTGAGACTGTTCGTGACAGACATTCAGCGTGCAGGTGGAGGTAGTGGTTTAAGTTGAACATATCAATTATGTTATCATGTCAACCCCATATAGCTGCGCCACGCACAAGGGTTTGGACACAGATATTGCTTGGACTTGTCGTTTGTTAGTCACGAAGAACATGTGTGATTAGCTATAAAAACTCAAAAGAATGATGGTCTGCAAACTTGTTGACGTAGAATTTATCGTAATGATCAAGAGAAGCCTCGTATGATAAGTCAAGAGGAACTGTATCCTTACTGAAATAAGGAAGAAGATATACAGTATGAAAGATAGTATCTATATGAACAACAGCGATATGAGGTTCCCTGTCCTTGAATTCGGGTTCAACTAACCATATGCCAGTATCCTCATCTCGGAGTCCAGAATTATCAGTTAGTATAAACCATCGGACTAGAGCACACAGAAAGGTTTCACCCGCATTGCTATAACCCAGGTACTATTTTTCTCGTTTTGGACTGCCTGATTATCTACTTGACCATTTCCTTTCCCGACTGCTGACTTATCACTGCTTACGACCTATTTCCTATCATCTATCTCCTATTTCCTAACCCCATGTGACTCATACTCGTGACTCATTACTATACAACTCATACAGCTCTGACTCACTGTATTAGGGTAGTGACTCTACCCTAGGATCCCAATACTTGGTGGCTTGAGAGTAGTATAAGTAGCACCAGTTTGCACCCTCATGTACTCCAAGCCTGACTTGGCTCTTATTGCAACCAATCTACTTTCCCTTCACAGCCTGGACAAGGAAGTTCTCCCCTCCCTTGTATTGGCTACTCTGCACCGCGTACTAAGCCTAATAGTAGTGGGACTACTATTAAGTACTCTTGAACTCATTGTAGTAAGACTATTCCAGATAGTCTTACTATTGGTGCTACAAGCACAGGAACAACTCTTCTTCGACCTATTATTTCCCTAAGTGGTGAAATACCCCAGAGGGATGGTTGCGTAGCTAGAGGAACCAAGGCAGCCTCACACATAGTCGTGAGAGATTGGATCTCCAGACAAAGATAGAACTTGACCCAGTCGACCCCGTCTCGAATAGACATTGACATTGACTTGGACTGGCAAAGCATCCAGATAGGAACCATGAACTCAGAGCCCTCCACCTCAGAACTCACTTCTTCGCCAAGGTCTGGCCTTCACACTCTTGTGAGTGTTGCACAAGTCAGGCTTATCACACACTTCCTGTTACTCCGACACCCCGAAATCTGATGACTGTGTTGCCACTAAGGGATGCAACCCTGAACCAAGGTGGAGCCCAAACTAACTAGGGCAGAAGGAAAACACCCACGAACTGAACCATTGGAGGAGGTTTGACCAGAAGTAGTTGAAGTACCTTTCATCGCCGAGAAAGGAACCAGCAGTCTTGTCTACAGGAGACAAAGGGACGACCTACCGACCCATGTCAAGCATAATCTAGATGTCGAACCAGATGGAAACACCTTGGGAGCCACTTGGACTCACAACAAGGACAATGAAGGAGAAGGATACTACGCCACAGTCAAAGGCAGAGCGGGTATCTGGAAAAGTGTACCAATCGAATTTGTCTACTGTGGAGGAAACTACTGCTGGTACATCCTCACAAAGTCAAAAGGATGTTGGACTACAAGTCTAGTGAAACAATTCCCTATTGCAAATCTTGTTGCGCTAGGTTGGTGGTCAAAATACAACCCAGAACATCCTGAATATGCAGGAGCAAAAAGGCCTAAAGCAGAGGCACCGGAACCCCTGAACATCTACGAACCCGACCCAAGATATTCTACCCCATCACTCACCAGAGCACCAACCCCGAAACATGAAGAATTCCTAAGTGGAGGACTACATCACATTGTCTCCTTAGGAGGAAGCCAACCGCTTACCAGAGAACCGACCCCGGAACTTACTCCAGCTCTTGAACAACACATTATTGCTGGTGGAACTATTCCTACAGACATCACACCGATAACCATTGTGCTTCCTAGCCAGACCCAACAAACCATGAACCTACCCTCAGTTGCTCATTCACGACACGCACCAATGGCCAGTATCCAAACCACCATAGTAGGCAGAACTCAGCAGACCCAACAGACCACCCAGACTGGGAATGGGGGAGCGCTCTATGGAGTGGCACCACCAGTCTTCTCTGGAAAAAGAAATGAAAGCGAAGCCTTCCTTCACAAGTTTGAAGGATGGATGATGGTCAACGCCGACAAAGAGGTCTTTTCCAACTACTACAGACGATCGGCACTGTTTCCCACCCTCATTGCTGGAAAAGATGTAGATGATTGGGTCAACCAACAGCGCACAGAACTTTGGATCAAACACGAAGTCAATGGAGTCCTTCAATCCAACCCCAGCCTCTGGAATGACCTGCTGAAGGCATTCAAGGATACCTTTACGAACATTGCAGCTGTACTAGAGGCAACCCAGTTATACGACTCCCTAGAAATGGACAAGGGTGACATTAATTCCTATATCACTACCTTCAATCATCTTAGGGCGGAAGCTGGATTCGGAGAAAATGAGAAGGCCACTATCCTAAAGTTCTGAAAGGGACTGAACAAGGGACTTCACTGTGCCATTATCAGCAACCCCTCTAAAGAGTTGGTAACTCTAGCAGACTGGCAAGAGGAAGTGAGAAACAAGCAACAGAAACACTTGGAAGCTGAATACTTTGTGGGGGGAACTACTTGGGGACCAAAGAAACAAGCCCTGTACATGAAACTACAGGAATGGAAGAAGACGAACAAAGACCCAAATGCAATGAATGTCGATGCTATACAGCTCAAAAGTCAAGGACAGGAAGGACCACTGTTTTCTCTCGAAAAGCAAGAAGCACTTAGACTACTAGGAGGGTGCTTCGGGTGTGGAAAACTGGGGCATTTGCACCGCAATTGCCCCACTAACCCATCCAAACCAAGGGTCCAGCCTGGAGCAACTGGCCAACCTAGTGGCCAAGGCCAGTGGACATGGAGGAATGGGGGACCACCTGCATCCATCCAGGCTATAGACGTTGAAGAACCAAAGGAAATTACCAAGGAACAAGTCCAAGCAGCCATGACCAAATGGACCAAGGAAGACAGAATCGACTTCGCTCTTGAGAACTATGAAATGTTGCCCGACTCGCCGGATTTTTAGCCAGGTCCAAACTGATCGCTGCAGTAAGGACCACAGACAAGAGTAGAATGTTCATTGTACAACAGACTTGTGTGGAAATATCAATTCCTTTGTACCACTACTCTGGAATGGCGACTATGAAGGCACTAATTGACAGTGGGGCGACGAATAACTTCATCGACTATCGGACTGTCCTCAAGCACTGCTTGGGAACTCAGAAATTGGATGAACCTTGAACTGTCTACAATGTAGACAGGACCCTGAACCGACATGGAACTATTGACAAGTACTGCGACTTGTATATGACTAAAGGTGACCTCAGGACTCAACAACGATTCTATGTCACAAATCTAGGGAGGAACCAAGCCATCTTGGGGATGACTTGGCTAAAGGGCTTCAACCCAGACATAGACTGGGAGCTTGGAAAAGTCTTAGGAAACTCCATCTATGCAGAAACAACGCTTAGAGCAAAACAGAAACATGAAATCAAGGAGGCCATCGACGTGATCGTTATGGATCTCAAAGCTGAGGGGTCCCTGGAAGATGGAGACACCCTTTACATGACAACCTGGAATGAAGAACCAGATATGGTGGTAGCAAAAACCACCCTGGCTACACAAATGGCTATCAAGGCTAGGATAGAGCCTAAGGAAGATCCCCTAGATGAGGAGGGAACAAAGCAAAGGATACCTCCTCAATACCGAGACTTCTGGAAGGTCTTCTCTGAAGAAGAGGCCCAAAGATTTCCCCTGTCACGAAATTGCGACCACCGAATCATCTTGAAGCCAGGAGCCCCAGATACGATAAACTGTCGAGCTTACCCCCTTAGCTTGAAAGAGAAGGAGGTAGAAGACAAGTACCTTGACGACAACTTGGCCAAGGGATTCATCAGACCTGAAAATGGACCCTATGGATGCTCCACATTTTATGTGGATAAGAAGAATGGCGACAAAAGGCCTGTAGTCAACTACAAACCACTGAATAAGTGGACTGTACAGGATGTGACCCTGATGCCATTCATCACAGACATCCACAACGACCTTAAGGATAAGGTTCTCTTCAGCAAGTTTGACATCAGATGGGGATACAACAACATCTGAATTGCAGAAGAAGATATCTGGAAGACTGGGTTCAAGACCTCCAGGGGACTCTTCAAATCACTGGTCATGAACTTTGGGATAACCAATGCACCCCCAACCTTCTGCCGATTTGGGCTTGAAATCTTTAGGCCACTGGAGCAGTGCTACCCTGGAGAATTTAGGTACTACATGGATGATGCTGGGGTAATGACTCACAAAGGAGACTTGGAACGACACAGGCAGATTTGCAGGGACTTCCTGCAGGTATGCCAAGAAAATAACCTGCATTTGCGTCCAGAAAAATGCATCTTTGAACAACCAGAGATGGACTTCTTGGGAATCCGAGTATGGAATGGCGAACTCTCCATTGATCTGGCAAAGATTGTGGGAATCGCCGATTACCAAGAGGAGCTGACCACAGTATCAGAGGTCAGAAGCTTCCTTGGAGTAGTCGGCTATCAAAGGCTGTTCATCCGAGGCTTTGCCATGATTGCCAAACCCCTAACCGAACTCACCAAGAAAGACAAGAAATTCGAATGGATGGATGAGTGCCGACAGGCAGTACAAGCCCTGAAGGCAGCAGTAACCTCTGAACCCGTGCTAGTACCACCAGACCAGAGATGACAATTCAAACTAGAAACAGATGCCTCCCTCTATGCCACAGGAGCCATATTATACCAATGAGAACCACACCCCAACGACCACAGGGATGACAAAGGAAACCCAGTTTACAAAGGAAAGAGACAGGTAATAGGGTACCACTCGGGCACCTTCAGCTCAGCAGAACAGAATTACCCGATCTACGACAGAGAATATCTAGGAATGCTAAGGGGACTCAGGCATTGGAGCTATTTGCTAAAGAATACTGACAATCCGGTGCTCATCTTCACAGATCATGCAAACCTCCAATACTACAGGGACCCAAGGAAATTACCACTGCAAGTACTGAACTGGAATGCAGATCTAGCCCAGTACAACCACAAGATCATATACAAACCAGGACCAACAAATCACATGGATGCACTGTCTAGGCGACCGGACTATGATGTGCCAGTAGAGAACCCGGAAATAACCTGCTTCCCAGATAAGGTGTTCTCCCTGGATACTGCCGAACAATGGGAACTAGTGAGAGCTATGGACCTTGGCTGGCCTGGAGCCACTGCTGAAGAAATTCAGCAAGGCTGGGGCCAAGGAACTGACATAGAAGCCTTAGACCTGGAAGTACAAGAAGCGCAGAAGAAAAGCGGGGCATTAGACACTTTGATAAGATGGCAAAGAGCCTATGGACTAGTAGTCTCGGACAACCTCTATTGGAACGGCCCAGCTCTTGTTGTCATGGGAAACAACGACCTAAAGAGGGGGGTGATAACCCATTTTCACACCTTTTTTACCACTGGTCACCCTGGAATCACCAAGACCACCAAACTAATTGCCAAATATTACTGGTGGCCTGGCATGAGGAACACAGTAACGGAGTATGTCCAAGGATGTGGAACCTGCCAAATGAATAAAATAAACATGCATCCAACAAAACCCCCACCATTTCCCATCACCTCAGAACCGGATGCTCTACCCTTCCAGATGATAGCAATGGACTTCATAGTGAAACTCCCAGAATCCGAAGGTTATGATTCGATCCTAACCATCACAGACCACGATTGCTCAAAGGCAGCCATTTTCATTCCTTGCAAAGAGTCAATAGACGTGGAAGGAGTGGCTAGACTTTATGCTCAACATATGATGACCCACTATGGACTACCCAGGAAGATAATCTCAGACCAAGACACCCGGTTCACAGCAAATTTTGCGAAGGAGCTGTGTCGGATCCTTGGGATACAACAGAACATCAGCATGGCCTACCACCCACAGACAGATGGACAAAGTGAAAAGACCAACCAGTCCCTGGAACAATACCTCAGAATGTTTTGCAACAAAGATCAGAATGACTGGGCCAGATGGCTCCCCATAGCCCAGTACACAAGAAACTCATGGCTGTCTAGCACGACAAAGAAAGCCCCATATGAACTCATCCTAGGATACATCCCTGCCGTACACCAACCAGTCAGAAAAGCACAGCTACCCAGCCTTGAGGAGAGAATAAGCAAGATTACGGAGCTCAGAACTGCCGCCCAAGAGGCCATGCACAAAGAGCAGGAGCACACAAGCAGAGCAACAAAGTTTATGCCCTACAAGCCAGATGATAAGGTCTGGTTAGAGGGTACGAACCTGAACCTCCCGTATCAATCAAAGAAGCTCTCTCCAAGGCAGTACGGACCCTTCAGGGTAGCCGCCCAAATATCACCAACTTCGTACCAACTAGAACTGCCACCTGGATGGAAGATACACCCAGTCTTCCATGCTTCCTTAATGACACCTTATAAGGAGACAGAACTGCATGGACCCAACTTCCTGGAACCACCCCTGGATATCATAGAAGGAGAACCAGAATGGGAAGTGGAGAAGATCCTACAGGAATGTACCTATCGATGAAAGAAGCAATACCTGGTCAGATGGAAGGACTATTCACCGGCCCATGACTCATGGGTGAATGCATCAGATCTGCACACTCCAGAATTACTCAGGGACTATCACACCGCAGCAGGAACCACAGCAGAAGAAGGCATAGACCCTAGGACACAGGAAGGTGAAACAGGAACCCAGAAGGACAGCAAGGAGGGAGCCAATGGCAAAAGACCGCTCAAAAGAAAGAGGACTTTGAGCGGAGCACCAACCAGAAGGTCGATGTGTATAAGAACCCTAGTCATGGAGGAGGAGAAGTCAGCACCACTCATCCTCACCAATGACCCATTGCATCCCATCACCCAACATATTACCACTCACCCTCATACTTGCCCTGACCGTCGCCACCCTCCTCGCCACCATCCTCATCACCTTCGTTGCCTACCTCTATGCCCGACCACCACCGCCAACAGTCATCCCCCTCATACCACCCTTCGCACCTTGAACCAATCCCCAACTGCACCAACTGAGACTTCGTCCCCCGCCTGCACCACCCTGCTGTCAACGATGTCATGTCCTGGATCACCAGGACAGCTGATAGGCAGAGCAATTACAATGCTCTGCACCTCCTCACCCACTGCAAACCTGTCGACGACCTCACCTGCCTCTGCCATGCCCTCCTTGGGGATGGGGCTGCCCAACGCCTCTCCCCCCAGCACCTCATGATCCCTGCCCTACTCGAAGGTGGGGACACCGACATCCTCTTCTTCAAGCTCTTCAACAAGCTGCAAGGAAGGAACGTGACACAGTCATTCTATGACGACTGTGGTCGAGCGAACCCCAACAGTGAGTGGAGGAAGGAGTGCAGGAAGGAGATGCAATCCCTGGACCATAAGTGGAAGGAATGGGTCAGCTACTTCAGGGCCATACCAACGGCCAAGTTCTTTTTGCGCAAGAGTGCTGACCACACTCTCTACATCCTCCTCTACCACCCCGAGCTTTACCAAAAGCTCACCACACCCACCACACGCCACCCATCCTGGGCTGACCCCTACACTTCCATCTGGGCCCAGTACCTGGCCACAGATCCCTTTGCCCTTGACGATGACGAGTGAGCTCGCTGAGCTCCTCTACAGGGACCTCTAGCTGGTTGTGTGGGAACAACCGCCTTAGGGAGGGGGTGGTGCTATGACCCAGGTACTATTTTTCTCATTTTGGACTGCCTGATTACCTACTTGACCATTTCCTTTCCCAACTGCTGACTCATCACTGCTTATGACCTATTTCCTATCGTCTATCTCCTATTTCCTAACCCCATGTGACTCATACTCGTGACTCATACTCATGACTCATTACTATACGACTCATACAGCTCTGACTCACTGTATTAGGGTAGTGACTCTACCCTAGGATCCCAATACTTGGTGGCTTGAGAGTAGTATAAGTAGCACTGGTTTGCACCCTCATGTACTCCAAGCCTGACTTGGCTCTTATTGCAACCAATCTACTTTCCCTTCACAGCCTGGACAAGGAAGTTCTCCCCTCCCTTGTATTGGCTACTCTGCACTGCGTACTAAGCCTAATAGTAGTGGGACTACTATTAAGTACTCTTGAACTCATTGTAGTAAGACTATTCCAGATAGTCTTACTATTGGTGCTACAAGCACAGGAACAACTCTTCTTCGACCTATTATTTCCCTAAGTGGTGAAATACCCCAGAGGGATGGTTGCATAGCTAGAGGAACCAAGGCAGCCTTGCACGTAGTCATGAGAGATTGGATCTCCAGACAAAGATAGAACTTGACCCAGTCAACCCCATCTTGAATAGACATTGACATTGACTTGGACTGGCAAAGCATCCAGATAGGAACCACGAACTCAGAGCCCTCCACCTCAGAACTCACTTCTTTGCCAAGGTCTGGCCTTCACACTCTTGCAAGTGTTGCACACATGGATAAATGAAAACAAAAGCAGCATGTGCACTACTGTATAGCCAGACAAAGGGCCAGTGGGATCCCCTCCTGTGTTTATCAGCACACAATCCTGCCACAATCCACCGCCTCTCCATGCAGTGTTTGCCCAAATTTGCTCCTTTCGCATCCCTTGGATGCCAGAAGGATCACTTGGTGCAAAGAATATTGATGTCGCAGAGCTATACAATGACATAATCTTGGTAAGTAGTGGGAAAGCCAACCGTGTTGCAGACTCAGAATCATCAGTGTCTGGGTTGCTATTTGCAAATTGGTGAGCCAGGAATCGACAGATTGCATCCAGAAGTCCTGGCTGGTGTGTATCCATCACAATGTTCATGATAGTACCTTTGTGGTCTAACAAAAGATGTCATTGACGAGGAAAAGGCACAACTATGACAACAAGAAATGTACAACGTTTAACACAAAGCTCAACATGTGCCAATATGGTTGGGTCATTGATGACATCCAGCAGGCTGTCCTTTCCTTTCATTGGATGCAGGCCTTCGTTAAAGGATTTACACATGCATTCTAGACTCATGAGGCAACTTAAGACCATGGGCAATGAGTGCAACAAGGTCTCTTACCGATTATTTTAAGAGTTTTGGACAGCTGTGTTTTTTTCAACATGCCCCATCTTGTAAAGTCCACATGGGCTGCTGCAAGCTTATCCAGTCGCTGATTGGTGAGAAGCATTTGTTTCAGTGGCCTGTCTCAATTACTTCATCACCAAGGTTCCTTAACGGCCTTGATATGCTTTGCTTCTGTGATTGATGAGCATAGACCATTTGGCACACCAAAAAGGCGGATCATTTCCAGGTAGTGGTTCACTGCATGCTGTCATGGAAGGGAAAACTCATTTGTTCGTACACCTCCTTCTTTAAAGATGGTCCAATATTCCTGGAAGCAAGCCAGGGCATCTTCGAGCTCTTTGAGTGAGCTGTATGTAATGGCATCTTGTCATGCAATGTAGCAAAATTCCAGGAAGGAACAAATTGCTTGAACCATCTTATTTGGAACATACCCTTCTATTGCTGGCAGATATACCTAGATCTTAGCATCAGCTTACAGATTTGTGCAAGAGACTCATTTGGTTAAGACAAAACTTGCGAACAAGAACACACAGCCATAACATGGGAATAAGGCATGTGTGAACTAGACACAGGGCAGAGTGGGAAGGCAGATGAATGAGAAGTGAAAATGACTGTGGCTGCAAGCCACCAGCCTATCATGTGGGCCCGATGCAAGCACACCATCAGCGCATCTGGCATCCCAAGTTCATGCCAACTCATCCCCTTCAAGGGTATTAGGTTGCACCATAAATTAATTCATACCTTCATCAATGCTTTCAAATCGTCACCAGTCCACTGCTTGAAGCCTCAACCTTGCAGGAATCTTTGTAGACCAGCAAATGGTGGGGCCAATGCAATTCTATCGACAGATAAGCTGGGGAAATATGAAATGGACAGGAGCAGATCTACTGGTGGTCAATATCGGCCATAATTGCCTTTCCTTCTGTGCCAGGATATTTCTTTGTAATGTACTCATTGACCCACTCAACAAGATGATCTTTGAAAGTGCCTTTGATGATTTGGTGGAGAAGATCGGGTGAGATTAACTTGTGAATATTGGCTCTTGGAAAGCTGGCAGTGAATGGCTACAGGGAGGCCAATTAGAGCGAGAGCGCAGGATAATGAGTGAATGTTCGAAACATACTCTGATATCTGCAGCGAGTCCATAGTTCTTCCATAGATCACCCAATGAAAAGCATTCCTGAAGCACATTGTTGAGGGCAGCCTCTCGTGGCACCCCTGGGGTTTCCAGATTGTCTTTGTGTGTGGTGCATCTGGGATAATGTCACTGACTTAGGTACTTAAAAATTGAGCTAGACTGTGAATGTACCTTGGACACCATCTCTGGACAATACAGGTGATCAGCACTTGTTCTGGGTAGTTGGTGATATAGGGGCCAAGACCATAGATTGCCTGTCGAAAGTGGCCATCTCCACAGCAAACCACCTTGGGTGTTGTCATACCAGGTTTCAGCGTCGAGAGGATACGAGCAAGGGAGTCATGAAAAAGCTGGCGCTGGAAGGTACGAAACTGTGAATTGCTACTATATTGCCAATCAGCTGTGAAGCCATTGATGTCAGGTGGTCTGTGGAACTTGTGAGATAGAATGTACTTTTGGCAATAGCCAGAAAAGCAATCAAAGCAATGCCCCCACGGTGAGCACAGTGGATGTTGTTGTGGAGATTTCCAATCAAAATATAGAGGGGATAATATTCCGAATGGCCAGTCCCAACCAAAACGGTTGTCTTATCGCTCCCTAATATAATGGGAACAAACATTGATCCATGCATGTATTGTTCCTTTGCTATTTCGTCCTAGAATCATCAGAATTATTAGCTGTGAAATTCTGATGCAAAAGTGGCAAATGTACCGCCTGTCCCCATGCCCATTCGCCACTCATCATATTGTCAAACTGCTGTTCATTCCCATTAAACACACGATGAGGGACAAAGTCCATTCCATCGTTGAAGTCAGGATTGGCCAGCATCACTTTCACTACTAGGTGAGGGTTGCGATAAAAGACCTCATGGGAGTCAGTCATCCACTGTGGGTAAACATTGGCATCACCCTCTGACACCACATTATGGTACTGGACACAAAAGCTTTGCCATGGAAGGTCACCCAAGGCAATAGAATCGATTGTCTCATAAAGATCCTGATGGTCTTTAAAGGGGGCCTGTCCGGTCTCATTCCAAATATCCGTCAGCATGTCGATATGACCTTGTGACATCTGATTATTGATGAATAGCAATTCTGTGGCTCGGAATGCAGCTCTGTTGTCAAATAGCATCCAGTCCTCTCTGGAGGGTTCTGAAGGGGACATCTGCAGAACCTCTGGGCTAGCATCTGGTGCTAGATATTGACCTTCAACGTTGCATGGCTGCCCTAAACACAAAAATCAGGATTCGAAAGAATAGCGCCTAGACAGCACGAGCTGTGGTATTCCTTAGTCCAGGAGACACTCACCATTGATAAGCGGGTGAAACTCATATGTTAAATCTGGATTCCTGGATGCAAACTTCCTGTTGTTGTGTTTTGGATGTTGCCTCAAGCCAGGAACAGGTGGAACCTTTGGAAATGACAATACCTTATCTTCTGATGGATCAGTAATCATGTCTGAATTTGTCAGGCATTGCCTGGCTTTCTCCAATGGCTGAAACCCAGACAAAATCTCCAGGCTAGCATGGTTCCATGCAGGTGATGCAGGTGGTGAATGTCAGTCAGACACTGACTCCACTTCAGCAGATTCATGTGTTATGGCATCCGAATATAGCACGAAAACGTTGGGGAATAGAGGTTCTTCTAAACAGGCAAGCGAGTGAAAATTCTTTACAATAGATGATACCAAACATGAAGACATACCGTCCTCAACCACTGAAGGAAGTTCCTCATTTTTATGAACCTGAGATTTATGGATATTCAAACCAATCTCAGTTTTCACCAATGTATTACACCCAGGGTAAGGGCATTTGAAATGTTTTTCAACAATTGGGGGTAATTTCTTGCCACAAGAGCACATAACTAAGTGGCAAAAAGCTGGGCAGAAAGGAGTAAGTTGGACAAGTACAGACAAACAAATAAGAAAATGCCATCGTGAAAATGCCATCTTTAGTTCAAGTTGAATTTCAGTTGAAATTCAACCACCACTACTATTCCAGCTGTTCATCATCCCAAAGTCTCAGTATCACCCCCCAAAACTCGAAACGGAATGCAACTTCAAGGCAGTGCCCATGCCAAGGTTGCTGCTGCAATCTATGGTCACCAGGAAGAGCTTTCCCCTGACCTCACCACAGCCGCTGTAGAAAACAACAGGACCTCCAGGACATGTCAGCCCTCAAAAAAAAAGAAGTCTTCAATGACCAAGACAGCATCCAAAAGAACAAGTACAAAGGGTAAACTTGAAGACAAAGTGACACAGAAGGCCAACATAGCAAAGGTAGCTGCAATTGAGGATGAGTTGGCAAGGAAAGTCAAAGAAGCAGCTTCTGCTCCTCCTTGCTGTCCAGCTAAAGGTGGGTGTTCTACTTTGTTTGTGATACACGTAGTGATGGTATTCTTCAACATAATCCAACAGCCAGCAAAAGAGCAAATTTGGAAAGTGACTCCGAGTCCATGTCAGGGCCACAAGAAGGTATATCACAACCTCTCGAATCAGTATTGCCGAGCTGAACCAAGAATAACAGAGCTCGTGGATAAGACCCTTCCATACAGCGACATTGAAGAGCTGTCTGCAAAAAAAGTGGGAAGCTGGGAGAACCCTGCCATTCCGAGTTAGTTTCAGGTTCTTTATGTTATACAAAGCCACTGACAAACCTTGTTCATAGGCCGACAGCAGAACATAATCGAGTCAAAGGCCCTTCAGGCCATTGCCCAAAGCAGCTCAAGGCCCAAGCCGAGGCCTGCATATGGCACAAACTTGAAAGTGAAGCAAAGTACATCAGAGCAACACCGCTATGCTGCATCCACACTGATGAATGTGATAATGCCCATTGACAGCCAACAACTCAGACAATGCCACTAATGCTCGACTTGAGGCGGGTTCCCTTTCTGAACATAAGGTGGATTCCCCATCAGAGGACACCAGACTCGAGGTCGATTCCCCTTCAGAGGATGTCCTGTCTGTTCAAACCATCAAGGTAAGTAATCATTCCTCAATTAGTCAAGGTGCTCAATGCAACGTGGCAAAGGCTACAGCAAAGGCCAGTCCTGCTACAAAGCATCCCCCAAACTCGAAGTTGGTGAAAGGGCGCACATCTCTCAAAATCAGTCAGCTTGAGCTTGAGCTCAGCAGCGAGACAAGCCTGGCTGATGATAAAGAGAAGGATGATGATGAGAATGAAGAGGACAAACAGGTCCAAGAAGACAACAGTTTCAATGAGGACATTGTGGACACTGAGGTGCCTGTCACAGCCGCTGTTAGTAGTGACAAAAGTTGTGATGCAGCCACAGCCCCACCAGTTCCTGCAGCAGAAGAGTCAAAACTTACGAAGAAGCAGCAAGCTGTGCCACTCCGACTCAAGGTCCAAGTGGACCGCAAGGAACCCTCCATCAAAGGATTTCAAAGAAAGATATTTCAATTTTTGATCAATAACAGTTATCAGTACTAATCGCTATCCACACGTGCATCATGCATGACAATGACAATAGAGCAAGCCAGATGTTGATGTAACGTATGTGTGTCAACCAATCAACCAACCACGATGTTGGAGTCCTCCCTATCCCTTAATGAGATGACTTTGTTTTTCCACACCTACAGATTCAAGACACCAGACACAAAGAAAAACATAAACAAAGCACTCAAGGCATGGTCGTTGGATGTTTCACAGCCTCCGCCACCAGCTCTGGCTCTGCCCCATTGAAAGAAGCCAAAGACTGCTGCACCCGGTCCAAGCACCACAGATCTTGATGGACTCGTCAGTAGCGCTAATGCCTGTGTTTTGACAGCATTCATCAGCAACCCATCCATATGCTTTTTTGTACTTATTTGCCTTTTTAAAGAAAACAAGCACAAATTCAGAAAGTAGTGAGCTCCTTATCACAAGGAAAATCACTACTTGTTTTAGCAAAATCTACCTATTTACCATGCTTTTCTGCAGTGTAGTGATACTTTCTAATGTTTACAGTACTGCCAATATAACAGTATAATGAGCAGGTACTACAGTGAATACTTGTCTGAACTAGATGTTCCATTTCATAGTCCCCTTTGTACCTTTTGGAGTGAATTTGCTTGCAAAAGTAGATGTACTTTTAAGAGCAGCTCAGAATTGGGTCTGACAAGTAAATGATATTCCTTTTTGGGCTTTTTTATAAAAAAGGCAAAAAAGTACAAAAAAGCACAAAAAAGCATTTGGACCTGTTGCTGATGTTGATGATGGCAACACTTGTGAACAAACCTGGCCAGAAGAGAAAGCGTGACGACCTGAAATCTGACACCGATGAGCTGGAGGTTCCCACAATGACATATGGCAGCCTGCAAGATGAGGATGACTCTCTCGAAGCGTTGGCTGCTCTGGCTAGTCCATTAAAAGCACAGGAGGTGGTCCAAAAAAACAAGGTAAGCATCGTGCCTACCTTATCACGTCTCATACTGCCTCACAACTACAAATCACAGTCTAATCTTATTATCAAGCCTGGTATCACAGCCAATAGGAAGCGACTTGGTAACAAGAGCCTTCCGCATGGTGCACACAATGGCGCAAAATGGACTGTAACCTTTAGGCAAACTTACCTTATGTATCTTGGCACCTCGAATGAGAAGATCTGGGGCTTGGACGATAATCAAACTGTTCATGTACTTCAGGCCATATGGAACAAGGTCTATAAGGGCAACGAGAAAGCTGGCGTGCCAAGGATCCCGTATAAAGTAAAGAGTGGTGATGCCGTTTATCAGACGGTAAAGTTCCTTCTCCCTTCTCTCTAACGCTCTCGCTTCTAATCTTATCATATAATTACTAGGCTACTCAACGGGCTAGCAAGTGGAGGAACATCCTTGCCTCGGCTGCTCTTTCCTCGGTCAATGACTATTTCGACCACCAGAATATCCTTTCCACAGAGGCTCAAAAGAGAGAGGCAACGGTGCTTCTTACTGACGTTAGGTATGCCTTCCTGGAGACAAAAGAGGTAATCCGGAAAGGAAAAGTGACAGTACGTTGCACCGCATAGCTGTTGTGCATTCACTATTGAGGATTCTTCACCCAGGTCAAGAGATCCGGCAGCTATCAAAATCCTCTCATCATACACACATTTGTTCAGCACCTCATTGATACCGATAGTGCGATCTCTGTTCCAGGTCTCGTAGAAAAGGATGATTTCCCGAAAGCTGCGTTGGCACTGTCCGCGACTGCAGTAAATCCCACAATAGCATTTATTGACTTAAGGAATGCTGACTTCTCATATCAGGTTCACCGGGCACTCTGGCTCTGGTCTGAAGGCCATATTACATATGAAAGCTACAAGGATGCAAAGGACAAAGGTGGCAAGAGCGGCGGCATCCTCAAACTTAAGGGCGAGGATGGAAAGCCTACGAAGGCGACCAACTTTTCGAAGG
>QFEY01003146.1:0-12317 GCA_003316435.1 Russula virescens | reverse complement strand
CCAGCTCCGGCTTGAGATCGTACAACTTTGCAACGCATAAAGCCGCCGTCTTTCGCACATACGGGTTCTCGTCATGCAGACTCTTCTGTAGCGGGCCGGAGATGTAGTCAATGATCTTTTCGACGCGGATGCAACCCATCGTGCGAATGGCGAGCGCGCGGATGAGCGGATTCTGGTCATCCGAGTCTTTGACGAACGTGTTGACGGCGAGGATGACGAGGTCAGGCTGCGTTTTGGCGTAGTTAATGAGGTAGAGATAGACAAGCTTCTTCTGCTCGATATCCTCGGTTTGCATGTTCTTGAGGACGTCAGGGAAAAGGCCGCTGACATCTTGCGGAAGGCGTAAGAGAGATGCCCTATCGAAGCAAGATCTTCATACGTACCCTTTCCGACCGTCATGTTAGCGATGACCCTCTTGATGGCGTCCTTCCGTCTGTCACGATACTCGCTGTTAAGGTCGGCACGAAGCTCATAATTCTCGCCTGATTGATGGTCAAACACAATGCCATCCAAGACGCGAAAGAGACGAACCTTTCTTTGGCGCCGCTCTGGAGAAAACGTTCATGTCAGGAAAGAAGGATAAAAGGTCAATCGCGCTTGCTCGATCAAATTACGGTTCTATTATGTAATCAACGACTGCTCACTACCGCCAAGTTGGACGTGTTTACAACTTCACATCGTGTTGATACATTACGGGACTAATTCATATATGACATTATTACAGCTCAAATACTCAGTCATGAGGCGCGCGGGCCTCGCCTCTGACTGCCTCCTTCCCGCCGGCCTCACGGAGCTCTCCAGCTTCATGCTTATTTGCGTTACCAGTAACTTTTCCGATGACCTACATCCCATGACGTTAGGGCAGCGACAAAAGCCAGGAACGCAAGAACGGACCTTTTCTGTCTTGCCAATAACCCTGTCCAAGAGGCTCGCCTCACCCATAGGAAGGTTGGTTCGACCACCGCGGGCAACACCCCCTATCAAGGCACAAAAGGAGTCAAAGGATCGCTCAGGGCCAGCCACCGAGTTGATGAGAACATCTGACACCCACCTTCCGGAGTAGGCTGAACATCCAAGGGACGCTCGGAATTGAAAGCGTTCCGGCCCTACACATGCAATGTCAGCGCTACCCCTTCTTAAGGAGCAGATAGTTGACAGAATATCGCACCTCGTATTGTTGCTGGTCGGTGCGACTGCCAGGAAGAGGCTCATTGGTATCGTGCACCCGGTGCTGGGGAGTAGCGTCTTCCCTGGCCATATTGTGGGGCGTAGTATTCTTTGGCAAGGGGAATCCGCTCATGATAGTTGTGTAGCCTTCGAATTTACCTTAAGAGGTGGGTGTAGAACGTATTGAAGTTGCGAGTAGCACCTAGATTCTTAGGCAGTCGCTTTATATAAGTCCCGACGCCAACGCTGGAGTCCTTTGCAGCAAGACTAATGACGTCACATAACGAACAGGAAACACCACCGTTGCTCCAGCGATGATGACTATATTCATTATAATCTCTCTCTCAGGAGTACTAGTCTTCGCCGGACCTAAAGACAAAGTCCAGTAGCGGGCTGAGCGTTCTCGTTCTCGTTCGACTTGGCTTAGTTTGGTTTGAAACGTGACGCAAATGAAAAGCTGGATATACCAGACGAGTGCTAGATGAGTGAGGTTCTGCGCTACATAAGCGCACAGGTCTGACAGCTGGGCAGGAGGTAAACTGCTTATCACGAGATAGAAATAATGTTGAACCTTTCTGAAGATACTATGTAACGTATATGGTAGTACCATAGTTTCAAAATGCAGTTCTTTAAGAGGTCGCTGCAGCAAACTAGCTGATCTTCGGTTGGATATATCGCTGATACACCACCCAATTATAGGTCACAAAAGGAATAAATGAAGACCTTTATGCTCGATTTGCGCTCTCGCTGATATTACCAGGGCAGACCTTGGGAAAGCCTCAAGGCCTCAAGTTTCGATTAAAAGAGTCTTGAGTATAAGCATCTCTCAATACAGTACTGTAATTTTTTCAACATATGATCTATGACCACTCAAATCCCATATAAGGTCATAGAGCATCCAGAGCAGCGGGAGGGGAGATACAGACAAAAGAGTGACAATATTAATGTGCCCTCGACACCCATCAGCCTCAGATTCCAAAGTCCGCCACTGGGTCAGTCAGCGTGACGACTTGAATCGTGACGGAAGGAAGTTTCAATTTTTCGACAACTCACAATCGGCTTTCATCCGACACGACCACCCAACTACCTTATACCGAAATGACACTTCAGGGGAATAATTCACGTATTATCACGTCGACTCCAAAAATCCGATTGCCAAAAGGTGTTGTGGGTGTTTCACAGAAAGAATCATAGAAAAACACCGTGTTTTTCGATCTGTGATTTAGTGAAACTTTGAAACCCCTTGTTCGCAGGAAATTGCCGCTCAAGGCTAACCTGTCAAGCCATTCCCATTTTTCTGGACGGTTTGTTTAAGCTCTAATCTCAAGTGCGCATTGTTCTGAGGCTGCGCGCTGTCTGAAGCTACTGCACGTGCACGTGCCACCTTCACTTGACATGCTTGCGGAGATCTCGGTCCACCGGGCCTGGTCCTTCTCACCCTAGGGACTCTGGGACTCACGGGGATCGCCCGCCTCTCACGGGTTACACGCCTACACTGTACAGGTCCTAAAACACATGCACCTGAGCCCCTGAAGGAAACCATCGTACGCGGACAGTGCATCTGCAACCTCCTTTAGGAGCTTTGTTTCAGCACCTTTGAGTGTTTTTTCTGCCAAACCGCGCCTGGCGCCTCCACGAACGCATGCCTGAATGCTTTGTACGCAGCCTTCTATGTCACGCGATCCGGTTCCGCACCTTGTAACCTTGAGCGTGAGAGCACGAGCGCATGTATGGGCAAATGTCGATGAAGCGTGGGGAAAAAAACGAAAGCGAAGCACACAGGACGCAGACCCAGCTCCCCTTGCCCGCTCTTCCATCCCAGGATCCGCAAGTTCACAATATATGCGCTGATCATCGTCTTTCCTCTCACCCTCACCGCTGCTTCCTCGAAGGCTACCTTGCAACTGGTGTGCAAGAAGCAGCCGAGGTACATTGTGCGAGCTCATGGAGCGCCATCCAAGTGTGCGTTCTTGCAAACGCGAGAAGGTTTAAGCTCGCATAGTTCTATGCGGGACATAGCAGCGGGTGCTCCATCTCCAAGCATCTGAAGCAACAGCGGTTGCAGAATCATGTGCGACACGCGCCACTCGACGTAGGGCTGCGTTGGACGGGCGAGGGTGAAGAAGAGAGACGCCCTTTCTTACAACATGATGTCATGTCATGAGTGTCATCACGATACCACCATCTCGGATAATATCCTCACACTATCCGCTTACTAGTTATATTACCTTGGAATCCTATCTTTTTGTTTTGTACATGACAATGTTAATGTAGATCTATGTACGGAATCCTTAGCCTATCTTCCCTCTAGACACTCTGAGTTCAAAGCGATTGCGGTAACTCTCAGCTCCATGGACTTGTTGGACTCTTCAATACCCCTCCCCTTCGTCCTAGAGTGCATTGAGCTCGCAAAAAGGGAGTGTCTTGCATCCCCTCTCTCTACGGAGGCTACCTTAGATGTCAGCCCTGGAGACCGTGACGCATCTACTTCTACTAGTACATCTCCTTCGCCGCCGTCAACCCCTCCAAACTTAGAGGCCGCCGAGTTCTACGCCGGGCTGCCTTCTCGCCCACGCCTGCTGGCGCGGACTGGATCTATGATTCCTTGTCAGCGGCCTACGGGCCTGGACGCAACTAAGCAGCTCGCGGTTCTCGTGGACCACACACTCAACGCAATCTGGGAGAAGGCCGTGGGACCCAAGGTCATGGCTACCCTAGATGAATTAAAAGTAAAGTGGACCAGTTTGGACGTCGTTCGCATCGGCGAGGTCGATGCCACCTCCGAAGCCACGCTATGGGTCGGGATCATGCCGAACACTCTCGCCAACGAGGACGCCAACACCGCGGCCTTCAAATGTTTTGACATTCTGAAAGCGTACGACATCACAGACGTCAATGTGGAGTTCAGGGAGTCATTAGTTATCCGGTCAGCCGGCCCAAGGCTTCTCCCCCCTGCCCCCCTCCCTCATCCCGCCGATCCCGCCGATCCCGCTGATCCCGCTGTCCCCGCCGATCCAATTGCGGACCTTCGGCACATTTTCACGCACGCCCTCGGCCTCCACATTTCTGCCAAGGCTACGCCTTCCACTAGGGGCACCGGAGGTTTTTTCATGACCGAAGGACGCAACAGCGACAAACTGTTGCTCGTCACAGCCCGTCATGTGGCCCTACCACAGAAGGTGATGCCGAATACCAGATACCGCAGAAACAAGAGCATGCCTCGTAGGGATGTCCTACTTCCCGACGACAAGGTGTACCACGGCTGCCTCGACTCTATTATGCGTAGGATCGGGCAACACTTGAGAACAGTTGAAGAAAACCGGCAGCGTGTTGAGGCAATCGGGGAGCAGGACAGCGAGGATGCTGACCAGAGGCGTGACGCCGCACAGGCAAGGATAAATGACGCGATGGAGAAGATAGGAAATCTCTACACCATTCACCATGACCTCGAGAAGACGTGGGGCACGATCGAGAGCCGCGTCCTAGGACACGTGGTGTGTTCACCGCCCATCCGCCTAGGTGCTGGCACAGATGATGAACGGTACACAGAGGATTACGCCCTCATCGAGGTCGACAACAACAAGGTCGACAGGTCTACGTTTGACGGCAATATGATTAACCTCGGAACGGAGATCCCGGAGAAGGAGTTTTCGAAGAAAATGTACCCACGCCCCGAGAACAAGACCTCCTTCAAGTATCCTAAGGATGGCCTCTTGAAGATCTCGGGCATTATCCCAGACGCCGAAATGCGTCACCCGAAGATGATCGATGCGAATGGTGAAGCGTGCTTACTAGTAATCAAGAACGGTAGCGCCACCGGTACGACAATCGGCCGCGCCAGCGGCATCAGATCGTTCGTACGGGAGTACGCGTGTTTCGACCAAGATACCGACCAGACATCGATGGAATGGGCTATCTTGCCCTACGACAAGACCTCTGGGCCTTTCTCCGCGCCTGGGGACTCCGGTGCCGTGATCGTTGATGGCAAAGGCCGGATTGGTGGCCTCCTGACGGGAGGTGCTGGGATCACCGACCACACAGACATAACCTACGCCACACCGATTGGCTTCCTGCTGAGGAGCATCCGAGCCAACGGTTACCCCGATGCGTACCCGCTCACCCCAACCCGACCGCCATAATGATGCTTCCTAAGAAGGGAGGTGAAAAGTGGATTGTCTCAGTATTTATTTTTTCGACGAACTAGTTCTTCCATTATCACAATTTGTATCCAATACAGTATTGTCATGAATTATTCCTCTCAAACCCGCGACAGCCGTCGTGCTTACAAATTGGAGCCCAGAGCCCACGTTGAGTCGTTCGCCCGGTTTACCCGACACATCCAGTGTCTTACACCCAGTCAAACCAACTTCAACGCAGTCTTTTATCAGCCAAAAGTTTTCAGTTTCATCGCCCCCACATTGCTGCTCCGAGAACGAAGCTAAGAGTGCTTCACTTTTGTCTCAGCAGCAACGCTCACCAACCGTTTCAGTTGCTCCTCCCACCCCCTTTTTTTTTTCGCTTCATCCACTCCCGTCCTTGCATCGCCCGCCACTGTTCCGCCGAAATCTTCATTCCCTTACTGCAGCCCAGCCCACCCTTGATCTCAGGCGACGGGCGCATCGGGCATCTCAGTCAGTGCCGCTCCGTTATGTTGTACAAGACACTAACCAGTTGGGGAGATGCAGTCTGACTACGCTCGCCCACTTCCACCACACCACTTCTTCCCGCAGATCCCAAGCCCGCACAGTTTCCACTTCCCAGTCCTACAGCTCACGCCGCGCCCCTCTCAGACGACTCTCTGGCATCTCCGCCCATGCTAGCACTTGCGCCGCTCGACTTACCACCACGCCTATCTCCCATCTCATCCTCCAACTTCCCGTCTGCGTTGCAAATGCTGCCCATTATCCTATACAGGACACTAGCCAAATGCATGTCACTCATCAGTCACTGCCACCCTGCATCGCCACGGCGTAGATGACGATAGCAGCAAGAATTAGGTCACCACCCCCAGCAGTCCCAAGAGCAGACGCCTGCTCCTGCGATTTCGCATATGACTCGGGAGGTCTCAGCAGCGATGAACTCGGCGACGACGTTCATGCGTATGACCTACGTGGCTTCTGCTTAGACAACAGCACGTCATCATCGGTGACGCAGCGCATGACTCCCTCGGTGTCGACAGCGGCAACAACGGCAATAGTGACTCTGGCAGCCGTGACATCAATCCAGCATGACCAATATCGCAGCTTGCAGCACCGCAGATAGCAGCGCTGACACGGCGACATCGAGGACAACAGCACCAGCGACAACAATAGCCCCGACTCTGCCACCAAGTTGACCACCGTGCCCCCTTGTTCGACAACCGACGCCATCACTCCTGCCGCCGAGCCCTTTGGTACCGCCGTCCTCCCCCTGCTAGCAACAGCAGCAACATCGGAGCTAGCGGCGACAGACACAGGGCAGACACCCACCTCGTTCTTAGCACTGTCTTGTTACACTCAGCCGATGTCCTTCCAGCCATTCTTCTTTACTCGAAAGTTCTCTCCTTGCCAAGCGTAGAACATCAGTTTTGGGACATCTCCACCACTGCAAACAGCCCAAATCGACACGCGACTGTTTGACCCAGAGGGTCAGCATTTCAATCCCCCAGGAGGTGTAAGCAGAATTGAACATACATATAGGTTTCTCTCTGCCCTTGCAAGTCGTCTATTCCACTACCTCAACATCTTTCCTCGTCTCTCAAACCGGCTGTGGCTAAGCTCATGTCCATGCGTACAACCGACGCACCTCGCGCACCCGTCTTCTTGTCAACCTTCCTACAGCACTGCCGCCACAGTGTTTGCCTCTGATTGTCTCATATGATAATCTACTCATGTATATGTGAAACTACCGGTATTGAGATGGAAAACTATCGTGTTCTCCCCCCACCCATGTTGGAGAACAGTCGCGCGCAGCGACTTCGGGGCTCGGGAGTGAGTCCTGGTGGAAGTCTCTAGATGTTTCGTATGACTCACACCTTTTCACTTTCTGTTCAGACCGTCGATTCCTTGTTTAGTAAAAGTAACTCCTTTTTTGGTTTGTAGCACGCAATACGCCTGTTATTTGCATTATGCCATGGACACTACCTATCCTTACTCTCGCCTATAAGTAGCTCGCCTCCGAGTCGTACACTACCAGAACCTCAGTCTTCTCTTTCTCAGACTGAGGTTAGTTCGTAGCTGACCTTCTGCCCATGGTCACTTTGTGCCTCGCTTCAACCCAATGTGAGCACCGGCAAGTCAGTCTGTAGCAGACAAGTGTACTACTAGAGCATCGGTACGGAATGTAAAGGAATTGGTTCTCACCTCAGTCACAGAGCGTGAAGGGTATGAGAACTGAGGGGGGTCATCGGGAGACTACTCGACGCTATATAGGTCGGGGTGATTAACTGTAAAAATCTGTCTAGGTGTATGCATATGCAAGAATGTATGATGCCAATCTAGCAGGGCCGATGCTGCCGATCACGCACTGGCGAAAGTGGGCAGCCTCGCTATGTTAAACGACTGTATGTACTTATGTCCTTATGACGACCAGCGTTTTTTTAATATCCAATTTATACAGCACTAGAGTCTGGCGACAAGCTGAAGTCCAACAGTGTATCTATCTATACATTGGTAATTTAGGAGAGACATGCGGGTTGGTTTCTAGAGTGAGTTCTAGTAGGTAAGACAGGCAGGCTGCGCGGTGCGCGTTTGTACTGGTAGAGGAAATTTTGGTTGGAGGTATAGAAGAGCAAGGGTGCGTGACACAGGAGGCCGGTCTCGGGTTTGAAGCAGGCCTTGGAGTCCTCTAGGAAGGCGAGAAAGGCCGAGTCGCCTTCCGTTGTGCCGGAGAGGGTGGAGAGAGATAGGTCGCGAGCAACCGAGGCGAGATGAGTGGCACGGGCTTGGGCGAAACGGGGGCAGTGTTGGATGACGTGGGCATTGGACAACCGTCTGTGGGTTGCTCCGCAGTCGGGGCAGTGGGTTGGGCTTCCGGGGCGGAAACGGGCAGCGTATGCGCCGATGAAGGCGTGTCCGGTGATGACGATGAGGCGGATGACGGTGGAGGAGGCCGTTCGTATGCACCAGCAATATTAATGACAGGGGGGATCTTTCGGAGTTTCGGAGATGACAGCCTGTGACTTGCCTATGCCACGGCCACAGTGATCCGGGCCGTCATCTCCGCTCCGTGCTTCACCGTTATCTTCTTCATTTTCCATCAATACAATCCGCATCCGCCGCTTACATATGCTCAAGTCCACTCCTATTCACCGAGTCTCTATATAATAACATTACAGACTTAGCAACCTTCCCCTCCTACTTGTCCATAACTTAGCAGTAACGCCGGCCAAGGTAGACTTGTCAACTTGTAACGTCCGTGTAGCAATCAGGCGACATGGGCGAGTCCATTCATTTTTTACTGCCTCCCTGTGCTCAACCCCTCCTTCTGCTCTCCTTTCCTCCAGATATTCCCCCCGAATTCCTCCGTAAGTGCATTGCTCTCGCCCAAGCAGAAGGGAAGAGGTGTGTAGTATCTCCTCCCTCTACGGAGGGCACTTCCACTTCACCCCCGTCCATTCCATCTGAGACAGAAGCTGCCCACTTCTACGCCGGACTGCCTTCTCGCCCACGCCTGCTGGCCCGCACTAGTTCTATTCCTTGGGAGAGACCTACGGGCCCGGAGGCATACTGCATCCCTAAACAGCTCGAAGTCCTCGCCAATCATAAGCTCAATGCCATCTGGGAGAACGACGTGGCTCCCAAGGTCATCGCTTGCTTGGACGAATTGAAAGTGGAGTGGACCAGCCTCGACATCGTTCGAATCGGCGAGGTCGATGCCTTCCCCTACCCCACTCTTTGGATAGGTGTAAAGCCCAATACTCTCGCTGGCAAAGACGCCCTGACTACGGCCTTCAGCTGCCTAGACATTCTTAAGTCCTTCGACATCACCGACGTCAACGTCGACTTGCGCGAATCGTCCGTCATTCGGTTGGCCGGTCCCAAGCTCCTTCCCCCTGACCCCTCCTCCAACTCAGCTGCAGACGCTCGGCACCCTCTCACTCATGCCCTCGGTCTCCAGATCTCTGCTGAGGCCACGCCTTCTGTTGTGGGCACCGGAGGCTTTTTCATGGCTGAAGGCGGCGATAGCGACAAGCTCCTACTCATCACCTCTCGTCATGTTGTCCTACCGCTGAATGTGAATGGGGCGTCGAACGACAAGTACGAATACAAGAACACGAGCAAGGCTCGTTTGAACGTCCTCATCCTTGGCGATAAGGCCTACAATAGCTACCTCACGTCCATTAGGCGTGATATCGGAGTACAGGGGATGATGATTGATTACGGGCAGCGGCGTATTGAGGGCGCTGAGGAACTGGAGGACAAGTGGGTCGATAAGGAGCGTAAGGCGGGTCAAGCAGTGATAGACGAGGCGGAGAAGGCGACGGAGGAACTCCACGCGCTTTACAATGACGTCGAGAAGAACTGGGCCACACCCGAGAGCCGCGTCCTAGGACATGTGGTCTGTTCCCCTCCCATCCGCCTAGGTGCCGGCACGGTCGACGAACAATACACCGAGGATTTCGCTATCATCGAGGTCGACAAGGACAAAATCGACAGGACGACGTTTACGGGAAACACGATCGATCTTGGCACCAAGATCTTGACCCGGGAATTTACAGAAAAGATGTACCCTCACCCTTGGCGTGACCCCTCCCACCAGTCTTCTCCAAACCGCCTCTTGAAACTTTCGGGTACGATCTCTGACGATGAGATACGTCACCCGACGGATCTCGACGCGAATGACGAACCATGCATGGTTGTCATGAAGAATGGCAGCAACACCGGTACGACTATTGGCCACGCCAGCAGCCTTAAGTCCTTCGTCCGGGAGTATTTCGACGATGGTAGCCACCAGACCTCGATGGAGTGGGCGATCTTGCCATACGACTACAAGACCTACGCTTTCTCCGGTCCGGGAGACTCTGGTGCGGTTGTCGTCGATGTCCAAGGACGTATTGGTGGCCTCCTCACGGGCGGTTCTGGTCGCATCGCGGCTTCTACCGACTCGGACATCACATACGCCACGCCTATTGACTTCCTGCTGAAGAGCATCAGAGCCAATGGTTATCCCAATGCTCACCTCAACCTGGCATAGGCATCATCACGATGTATGCTAAGAGCAAAATTTTATACGGTGAGAGTTGGAGCCGTCTCGATGTGGTAGCACTTTATTTTTCGGGTTTTGACAAAACTCAGCTCTTTACTATTGTAATCACTTGTACTTGACAGGCCATGTAGAAATGTCATTGTGAATTTGTGTTGTAACTTCTGCGTCATGAACCGAAGTATGATATCTGAAGTGAGGTTGACTTGGGCACTTGGATTATGGACGCCTCAAGTGAGTGAGCGACTCACGGCCATAACATCTCGCTGACTACTTCATTACCATAATTTCATTCATCCTCTATTCGACTTCGATTTGGTTAGCTTCGTCCTTATAGCGTTGTTCCATTGCCTCGCTCATTCAGGTGTGAGTTGTTAACCCTGTTCGTACAATTTCGTATTATGACTTCGTTTATTTCGACTTTGACTCATCTTACTTTGTTCTTATGACCTCATTTTTTACGCTTCGAATCTTTTCACCTTATCCTGTGACATTCTCACGACTTTACCCTTGGGACAAGAGGTGTTAAGGTGCCCCATGCTACTGTAGGAACGAAGTCCTATAAACAAATTTATAAAGGCGAACGTACAATAGCATTAAGCCGACAGCCGAGCAAAGTGTTAAGCATGTTAAGTTTTCATTAACCGTTCGGCCGACTTGTATGCTCCACAACGAAGATACCCCTCGGGCGTGACCGCGAGATAACAAGTGATCCTAGCTCCAGGCAGGCCTTTGGCGGAGATTCTTTTCTGTGTTAAGTGTATGTGAAAACAGCAGCACTCTAGCACGGGTACGAATAGAAATGCAGGACAACCTGATTGACTTGAATTTTCGTCGACGAACGGACGTCTTTGCCACGACCAGTTGGGGTTGTCCTCGAAGGAATCCGTTTTGCTGGAAGCGTACGAAGATGAATGCTTTTTCTTTGCCTTTTGCACACGGTGCCGCCGGCGGAACTACACTTCTCACTACGTTGGACGAAAGTTCCGACTTTTATCTCTGCAAGAGAGTCAATTCGATTCTTATCTCATGTCGTCAGTTTGTTTATAAAGTGCTGCAAAAATGTATTTCATAACTCGGTCTTATTTGTAGGAGATGTATCAAAAGCAACATACACGACGAGATTTCACAAATAAGCAAGTGCGCTACGAAGCACGGAGCTGCCCAATAAAAACGTTAGTAGGTACTACCTTGAACGAAAAGCGCATCCCCCTTTGTTTGCTATTCCAATGCAAGCAAGTACACCAGAAGAACGAGTGTGGCTGGGCCGCGATGCGAGATGACTAGTCTAGCGTTGATGTTACATAAACACTGTCTTTCTCTCTGCCCATGCTGCCACCCCAAAATGATTTGAGGCGGCGAATTACCGACCACGCTAGCAGAACCTCACGCAAAACAAAGCCGCCGCAGCAGTCATTTCGACCTGCGACGAATGTTTCCCTCCTTGCACATAGGCATAGGTCTGCTTCAGATGACAACCGGGCGACGTTGAAACCGCCGCCCATGAGGACAGTCGGGCCATACCCGGGCCGTCCGAGCTGTTCACTTGAGCTCTTGAGCATCGCACCAAGCGGAAATTTTACTAGACAGGCCCTAGTTGAATGCTTTACCGAAATTTCGCAACATCAACATTCTACAATCTACATCCGCCGCTTACATACGCTCAAATGCACCTCCTATCCACCGAGTCTCTATATAATAACCCTCCTAGGAGGAGAATGACATCCGCCAGCTGTCTCCTTCTCCTCTACTACTTGCTCATAACTTCTGCCAAGGTCGACCCATCAATTTGCAACTGTCCGTGTGACAATCTAGTGACATGAGTTAGTCCTTTCACTTTTTGCTGCCTTCCTGTGCTCAACCATTCCTTCTGCCCTCCTTTCTCCCAGGTTCCCCCGTCACTGGTTCCCCCGAATTCATCCGCGAGTGCATTGCCCTCGTGCGAGAAAAAGGGAAGAGGCGTGTAG
>QFEY01003145.1:0-12095 GCA_003316435.1 Russula virescens | reverse complement strand
CTTAGGTCTTTATACCATCTGCACAGTTGTACTCGTTTCTCATCCCAATCGACCTCCATTCCTACGTTTCCGAGTTCTAGTGTCGGATACCCCAATACTCGTTCCCAACCTCAGGGGACGAATACCTTGGCAGTGACATTAGACTCAACTTTGTTACTTCATCACGGCATCTTCAAGCAAAGGAAAAGGGGCAGGGCAAAGTACGGAGCCCACACATCTCACACAAGAAGAAGCCCTCAGAGCAATACCAAACCAACGGGTCTTCAGACATCAACCCAAGAAAGGCAAAGCGTTCAATTTCTTCGCAGATAACGCAGCAGGACACTTCAATCGACAAAGCAGAGCAGTTGCATACGTCAACGGATTGTGGAGGTGGATTGAACCCTCCCCTAGCGCGCGAGAACTTTGGGTAATCGGACCCAACGCAAACGAAGTAGAGCAGTACAACGATACTGCAGAAGCTGTTCAAACCATCGCCGAGCAATACAAAGAGGCAAAGCTCCCACCGGAAGAAAGTGCCTTCCAAGACTATCAGGACCCAGAACGAGAATCAGAAAGCGTAGCCTCTATCAAGGAGCCACCCATTGATCGAAACCAACCTATTCCCTGTGGCATTACTACCCAATTGTCACAGATGTTGACCCGAACTGAAACACAAGTAGCTGTATCATCCGAACAGGATGCTGCGATATCGGATATCGCCAGTGCCCGAGCACAACGAGCTCTTCTCAGAGGATTGGAACAACGTCTCAACCCAGGGGGAAATCCACCTGGAGGATCAGGTGGAGGAGGCAGAGGAAACCCTGGAGGCGGTCCACCCGGAGGACCAGGAGGCCCAGGAGGAGGCCAGCCCGGACCTCAAGCATTCGTACCAGTTCCCCAAGCCGCCGACGTAAAAGCTATGGGGCAGCTCCCTCAAATGTTTTATGGGGATCCTCGACAAGCCAAGAACTTCATCGAAGAAGTAAAAGCCTACTTACGAGTCAATAGCGACGTAGCCGGATATGACTCTCCGATGAAGAAAATCGCATTCACCCTTACACTCATGAAAGGACCCGAAATATCTACCTGGACGAAGACCATAGGCGAATGGCTAGACACCCTCAACCCTGCAACCGACAATTACCCAGCCATATGGACACGATTCGTCGAAATCTTTCTCGAACAATTCGCCGACTCTACCGAAGCCGAGGAGGCGCTCTCCCTACTGAATAAGCTAGAGCTGGACTTCAAAAAGCCAAACCTCTTCTTCGGCCAGTTTGAAGACTTGGTCGAGAAGGCTGGGTTTAGTATTCAACACCAAGAAACGCTACAGATCCTGCTAAGACGACTTCCCGAATGGTTCCTTCATAAAACCTGTGATCCAGTGAAACCAGAAACCTATGCCGAAGCAAAAGAAAAGATCACACAAATCATCAAGACTAAACAAGCTGTGGATGCAATTCTGCAAAAGGCCACCACTGGGTTCACTAACCAACCTCTTGGATCACGCCCACGTCAAAACCCTAGGTTCTGGAATCAAAATAATTACCGACCTCCAGCACAAAATTATTCAGGAAACTGGCGACCCCCTGCTCCACCCCAATCTTCCCAGTTTAATACCAGTATGGCCCCTCAATGGATGAAAGATTACCGAGGAGTACCTATGGACATTGGGCGAACCAGAGGGGGCCGTGGTCGGGGAAATTATTGAGGAAACTTCCGAGGAAACTTCCGCGGAAGCCCCAGAGGCAATAGTCGAGGAGGTTACAGCAATGTCGCCTCTATGCCAAGCAATAACTCCAGCAACGCCTGCTTCAATTGCGGGCAGGTTGGGCACTACGCTAGAAACTGCCCCCAAAAACGACAACAACGTCAATATGCAAATCTGGTCGACTTCAATGGATTTGCCGAAGAACCAATATCCCAATACGAACCATCCACCTATGCAACGTCCTCCTATGCTCCCAGTTCTTATGCAGCTACTCCAGCTTCATTCCGTTCCTCCCCAACTTCTTACGCACCGTCCGAAGCCACCGCTACCGAACAAGATGACCGTGTTAACCACATCTACTCGGAACTGAACAGTCTAACGAATGAAGAGAAGATGTCGATGGCTGGAAAAATGGGAGTAGCTGAGGATTTTTCCACCGCCTAGTCAGATCGGCACTGATTAGGCAGAATAGTGACGCGCCTGTATATATGTCTGCTCGAAAATCCATGACTCTGCAAGCCTTTGTACATTCCGCCACGAAAAGAGCCGAGACTATAGCCCTAGTTGATTCAGGGGCTACTGAAAACTTTTTTAATCTACAATACGCCCAATCTCTGCGACTTCCCATCAAACAACTGAATACTCCACGACCCCTATATAATGTGGATGGCACAGAAAACAAAAGCGGAGAATTACGACACTACACCGACCTCTCAGTACAAACTGGCAATCGAAGAATAAACATGAGGTTCTTCCTCACCGATCTTGGTGAACATAAAGCTATACTGGGCTACCCATGGTTCGCAGCAATGCAACCTAAAATCGATTGGGCCCGAGGATGGATCGATTCATCCCAACTTCCCATTGTCTTACGAGCCCCAAATGCTGCAAAAGCCAGATTCTTACCGAGACAAATCAATCGACCCCGTCCAATATACCGTGATCAATACTACATTGGTCGAGTAACCGTACACACGGGTGTAGAAGACGATGTAGACCTATCAAGAATCCCTGTCAAGTATCATCGCCACGCAAGAGTTTTTAGTGAACAAGCTTCACAAAGACTACCTCAACACACGGTCTGGGACCACGCAATCGAGTTACTCCCTGGAGCCCCCGCTACTCTCCCAGGACGTCTTCTACCCCTTACTCAAGAAGAAATACAAGAAACCTACAAATTCGTTGGCGAACACCTCAAACGAGGGACCATCCAACCAGGCGTAGGACCCTACTGCACTAATTTCTTCTACATCAAGAAAAAGGACGGTAAACTGCGTCCAGTCCAAGACTACCGACCAGTGAACAAATGGACAAAGAAGGACTGAAATGTTTCACCGCTCATTTCCCAAACCATCGACCGACTCAGTGGCTGTACCCTATTCACCAAATTCGACATACGATGGGGGTATAACAACATCTGAATCAAAGAAGGGGATGAATGGAAAGCCGCCTTTCTAACTCCAGAAGGACTATTCGAACCAACAGTTATGTTCTTCGGACTCACAAACTCCCCTGCCACTTTCCAACGAATGATGAACACTATTTTCCGTCCCGAACTAGCACAGCAATGGCTATCGGTATACATGGACGACATTCTAATTCACACAAAGCGAAGAGAAGGAGAAACAGAAGAACAACATCGAAAACGTCACGAACAATATGTTCACATAGTATTAGATCGATTGGAGCAACACGATCTATACCTCAAACCAGAAAAATGCGAATTTGAACGTGACGAGATCGAATATCTTGGAGCAGTCATCGGCAAAGGAAAGGTAAAGATGGATCCAAAGAAAATAGAGTCGGTCAGAAACTACCCAGCACCTACAACACCCACAGAAATACGCAAATTCTTAGGATTCACAGGCTATTATCGGTATTTCATCCAAGGATATTCTAAAATAGCTCGACCACTACTGGACTTGATGAAGAAAGCAGCTACATGGCACTGGGGAAAAGCCAAACAAGACGCTTTTGAAAAGTTGAAGACTCGAATGTCAAAAGCACCGGTACTTCATCAGCCAGACTTTTCAAAACGTTTCTATCTTCAATGCAACGCATCGGCTTATGGCATGGGAGCCATACTCTTGCAAGAGGGAGAAAATGAATCACCCTCACTTCAAAAACGCGAAAAACCAGCTCTCCACCCCATCGCATACTACTCAGCCACATTCACATCTGCAGAACGAAACTATGACATCTACGAAAGAGAATTGCTAGCCATCATGAAAGCCCTAGCACATTGGAGGCGATACCTTGGCTGGACACAAGAACCCTTCATCATACAAATGGACCACACCAACTTACAATACTGGAAATCACCACGCAATCTCAATCGCCGAACTGCCAGATGGCATGCTGACCTTTTAGATTACGATTACATTATCGAATACATCCCCGGAAAGGACAACGTAGCAGCCGATGCCCTGTCTAGACCTCCAGGACAAAATCACGGACAGGACGACAATCAAAACGTAGTCATATTCCCTCCCACACGCTGCCGAGCAGCTGACCTTCGAGAAAACCCCAAACTTCCAATCCCAGAAAACGACGATAGGGTCAAGAAACTTTTGATGCGCCTCTATCATGACGATCCATCAGCAGGTCATCCAGGTCGTGATGAAACAATCAGACAAATCCAAAAGAACTACGTCTGGCCCCACATGCGACAATGGATCGAAGAATACATCAAGGGATGCGCAACCTGTCAACAAAACAAGAATCTGACCCACAAGAAGTCCGTTCCCCTGTTCAAAATTGACACTACGCCCATGACACGCCCCTTTGAACAAATTGCAATGGATCTAATCACTGGACTACCCCCCCATAAAGGGCATGATGCTATTCTCACGATTGTCGACCATGGATGCTCACGCGCTGCTGTCTTCTTACCCTGTTCGACGAAGATTACTGGCCCTGGTGTAGCTTCGCTATATCTGGAACATCTATTCCCCTGGTTTGGACTCCCTTCTAGAATCATCAGTGATCGGGATCCACGATTCATGTCTAGTTTTGCTAAGGAACTCACAAAGAAACTAGGAATCTCGCAGAATATCTCGACGGCCTTCCACCCACAAACTGATGGACTCTCTGAACGAAAGAATCAGTGGATCGAACAATATTTAAGGACAATCACATCTAGTCACCCGGAAGAGTGGAGCGATTGGTTATCACTGGCAACAGCTGTTTACAATAATCGGATGAACTCCACCCTGAAACAAACACCTAGTCAAGTCCTATTTGGCCATGAAGCGCGCCTACTACCGGACCATATGATCTCCGGATCTAATCAATTTGTAGAAGAACGCCTGACGGCATTGCAAAAAGGGCAGCAATCAGCCGCCAAGATGATCAATCAAGCGGCTAGAACATCTCCCGTCACGAAACCCCTGTTTCAGAAACACGCCAAGGTCTGGCTAGATGGCAAAAACCTCCGATTCCCCCATCAGAAGTCGAAACTTCTGCCGAAGAGATACGGCCCCTTTGAAATCACTGAGGTGATCTCCCCGATTGTCTATCGACTTGCGCTCCCTGCCAGTTGGAACATTCATAACGTCTTCCATGCATCTCTCCTTACCCCATACGTCGAAACGGCCTCTCACGGTCCCAACTACATGAGGCCACCCCCGGAGTTGATTGATAACGAAGAAGAGTACGAAGTGGAGTCGATAAGAAGCCACCGACGTCATGGACGGTCGTGAACACTCCAATATCTTATCAAGTGGAAAGGATACCCTGAAAGCGACAACACCTGGGAACCTGCCACCCAGGTTCACGCCCCTCAACTGATCAAAGATTATCATCGACAACACCCTCTTCCAGCTATAAAAAGACTCGAGATTTCATTAGCCAAACTCCACCCCCATACCCATCCAACGTCTACTACTTCCACCACTAAAGAAACATGTCCGCAATCCGTGCTCCCTCTCCCACTGTCTCTCAAACCCGTGATGTCTCTCCCACTCCCTCAGCTTATTCCAGCGATGGAACCGACTCATCGCTCGGCCAACAAGAGGTCGTCTTGGTCGACGACCTTCAACCTGGCGTTCACGAAGCTCTGGCACAGTTCAAAATCGACCAAGACGCCAGAGTTGCTGCCTCTCAAGAGGCCCTTGCTCGCTCCCGTCAAAGGCGAGCTGAAGAAGCACGGTCTGTCCTCTCCTCCCCCGCTCCTATCCCAGTTCCACCCTGCACCGAATGCGCCCTCCATCCACCACAAGTCGCCCTCCACCCGTTCTGCGAACACGGGCCCGCTTTATCCCCAGACGAAGTCGCCAACGGCCGACTCTCTCCATCTACCACCCGCACTGTCCTCGCCTCTCATCACGCTGACAACCTCTCGCGACCTATGCTGGTCGCTATGTGCAAGGCCCTCGCCAACACCATCAACGGGCGACAAGAGCGCTTTGACGAACAAATCGGTCAGTTCAAAGAGCGCATTGAAACCCTGGAGATCGAGAACCACTCCTACCATCGTAAGTATGACGAGACCCCGGCTGGGTACGAAGAAAACGACAGCCATATCACGCAAGAGATCCCAATCGGCAACGGGGTCTATCGCTTCCCTCGATGGGTCAAGTGCCTCCCCAATGGGAAGGTCGCTATGTTACACCAAGACGCCGTTCAAGACAAGGACCCTTACATCGTTGATCTCCTCGCCCCCTACGACGCCACCGCTGAAGAACCCGCCGAACCCCTCGCTCCGTGGTTCCGTCGAACCATTATGGGACCCATTGTGTCCTATCAAATCCTGCGTAATGAGGTGGAGGCCCTTTTCGACTGGGGCCATCTTGCAGAAGTCGAACGACTCAGAGGCCTGGCCCAGCAGCAAGTCATGGTACGTACCCGTATCGAGGAGCTCAAGGCCGACGCGGATTCGTTGCGCATGCAGCGTGAGGCCTGTGAAGGTAGGCTCGCGTTGGCACGCACCCAACAGAAGGTCAGGCACCTGGAAGGGAGGTATACCCCTTACCCGGCGACTCGTCCTGCTGGATGGCATCACACCAAGAAGCCTCACTTCTCGCAGGGGCTCGACGACTAGCGGGAGGGTCATGTCACAGGTACGATCGATGTGTGCCACGTGATTGTATTTGTACGTTACGACTCGGACTGGTACGATAAGGTTCGGATTGATGTCGGACTGATAAAGCCTAGTAGTACGTATCCTAGCTATCAGTACCCTGTTTTACTTTTGTTACGTGTCCCCCATTTCTGCCTCGTTTCCTACGATTCCTTTTTCGTCTTGCGCCCAGAGATCCCATGTATTAGTAGTGGCGTTCCCGCCTGCCTATAAATAGGCCATCGCGACGTCGGGGCTCACCAAGTTGAGTCTCCTGTCGCAATACAGTTGACTTTGCCCCTTTCCTTTCTCTTTCCTGAGTGGCAGCGCCTTTCCCTCTCTAAGGCAGTGTGCGGTAACTCAGTACTCTTACACACTGGAATACCTCTTAGGCTGGCAGTACGGGCATCATAGAGACTTAGGTCTTTATACCATCTGCACAGTTGTACTCGTTTCTCATCCCAATCGACCTCCATTCCTATGTTTCCAAGTTCTAGTGTCGGATACCCCAATACTCGTTCCCAACCTCAGGGGACGAATACCTTGGCGGTGACAGGCACCGTGCTCAGGATGGGCCTGAGTCATCTTCCATGGGACTCCAGTGTCAGATCCCGACTGTGATGCCATGTACACGAACGATCAACTACTGGAAGAGGTGATCCGGAACCCTATTTGTGCCAAGCTCCACTTTGTGCTAGCACTGGCTTGGGTCCGTCGACCAGAACAAATTACCGGTGAAATGTCCTCTATTTCCTTTGCGTTTGTTGACAAGGATGGCACTATCACACAGACGATGAAAAAGGCCCACTTGGCCATGTTTGGCAAACCAGTCACGTTTGCCAAATGGGTCTCGCGCCCTCCACTTACGCAGTGTGGCAGGTGCCACAAACTGGGCCACATCGCAAACCGATGCCCGATGCCCCACGATGCCGTCAAGTGCTACAAATGTGGTAAGGGGCATCTAGCAAGGGACCACAACATCATGTGCCCCAGAAAGAACCACCACAGGGTTCATGGCAAGTGCGACTGTGAGCCGCACTGCCTCAATTGCAATGTCAGTGGCCACATGGCCATTGACATTAGCTGCAAAGCATGGCTTGCTTTCTGCATCCCCGTACGCGACTCCATCGACAAAGACATCATTGCCCAATGAATGAGATAATCTTACTTTGGGTCAACCCTCAATGGAGCAATGCCAGATTACATGCCATTCTGAATTCAAATGAGAAAGCTCACATCATTCTAGTACAGGAACCCTGGTTCAACACCATCAACACATGTCATTTGGACACAGACCTGCAAGGCACAGAGGTGCTAGGATCAGTGGCCAACCCCCGATGGGAAATCATGTACCCACGCCACCAACAAGGTGAATGCTGCAAGGTAATCGCTTACAGAAGGGTCGCAGCAACCTTCTTTAAGGTAACAAATCGAATTGACTTAACATCCAACTATCACACCATGGCTTTGGACATACACACTGACCATGAATCCTTCCGAATTTATAACATCTACCATGACGCTCATACACAGGATGAAGAAGGGGAAGATGGCCGTACAGGACAGGACACACATATCTGTTCTCTGGCAACCATCACTGCGATCGACCCCGACCCGCGCATCCCGGTGATCATAGGGGGAGACTTCAACACTCATGCCAGAGTATGGTCTCTGACAGGGACAAGGCAGTCGCCTTGGGCCATAGACATCGAGGAGTGGGCCATCGCTCACTCCCTTGACCTCCTAAACCCAGCAGGCGTGCCAACCTGCAAAGGGGACTCTCGTCAGAGGGACTCCACCATCGATCTGATATGGGTCAACGAGACGGCAGTCCTGGATGATTCATTTCACGACTTCAGGATTGATTTCGCAGCATCCCTTGGATCAGACCATGCCGGCCTGTGGGCCACGTTCATCCTGACAACCGCAACCCAGGCTGGCACAAATGACTCAAGGCCCCCTTACATCATCCAAGACTCCGCATGGGAATCATGGGTTGCCAACTTCAGGAAGGACATGAGGCTCCCCCCCCTCACAACAAACAGGCAAGTGATTGACAATATGGCAAAAGAACTCACAGCTCACATTGAATCCACATCAGTTACCTCTTTCAAACCAAGACACGAGAATCCCATCAGGGCTGCGTGCTGGTGGAACGACGAGTGCCGCGAGGCAGTCAATGCTGTACGCAGCGCTCGGGCAGACACAGAAAAACGATCGGTGAACAAAGCACTCAAGTCAGCTATCCGCTCGGCTAAACGCACATGGGCGGATGAGTTCCTCAAAAACTCTGACAAGCTATGGTCGGCCGCCCGGTGGCGCCATGGGCAACAACTCCGCTCCATCCCTGCTCTCTCCACTGCAGATGGGCTCTTGAACGACACAGACAGAATGGCAGAGGCACTGAGGGCACGCTTCTTCCGAGAGGCCCCTCTGCCCATTTCCTGGACAGAGGACGACACCCCAGCCACACTGGCAAGGGAACACGCCCCTGTCACAGAAAGCAAGATAGCCGAAGCTCTCAAATCCGCCAGCAACACGTCAGCACCGGGCAAAAGTGGGCACGGATACAAACTGACTAAGTGGGCCTGGGAAGCGGCACCAGAATGGTTCGTCAACCTTTTCAATTCATGTCTCTATGCTGGCTATCACCCGACAGCGTGGAAGGGAGCAGCTATTGCTGTGGTCCCCAAACCAGGCAAAACAGACTACTCCCTCCCCAAGAGCTATCGCCCAGTTGCCCTTCTCAAATGCCTTAGCAAGCTCCTCGAGAAAGTGGTGGCGAAACGCTTTCTTCATGACATTGGGAAGTTCAACCTGGTCCCCACGAACCAATTTGGGGCCAGACCCCACTCCTCCACGACGCACGCAGGCCTGGCCCTGGCCCATGACATCAGTGCCACCCATGCACGTGGTGGCTGCTGCGCATCGCTACAGTTTGACATCCAGGGCTTCTTTGACAACATTAACCATGCAGTATTGCTTCAGATGTGTCGCCGTCTTGGCTTTGCTCCCAACATCTGCAACTGGCTAGAGTCATTCCTGGATGGAAGGTCGGCCCAACTGCACTTCAATGCGTTCACCTCCGAACCCATCATCATTCCCACCGGCACCCCACAAGGGTCTTCTATCTCTCCGGTCCTCTCTATCATCTACACATCTGGCATCCTACGGAAGTCAGGTGAGTGGCCAGATAGCAAACTCCTCATGTACATAGATGATGGGAACATCATTGCATCGGGCCCCTCATACAAGATAGTCGCAAACACTCTGATCAAGCGCTATCAGGAGTGCCTAACATGGCTTGGAAAAGTGGGGCTTTCGATCGAAAGCGAGAAGACAGAAATCATCTTCTACAGCCCGACCAGACCCCGCCCAGACATCCACAGCCCAAGGCCAGACTCGCTGACGATACCCATGGATGGTGTGGAGGACATAACAGTCCCGTGTTCCGACACAGTCCGCTATCTAGGGTTCATCATTGACTACCGGCTTAACTGGCACCAACATGTCTCCATCATGGCTACGTGCACTCAAGGCACAATGAAGGCGCTCAAGTTATTAGGAAACTCAGTGCATGGCCTAGATCATGCGAACTGGCGGCTGGCATACAATGCCATCTGTCTCCCAGTTCTGACATACGGTGCGCCGATCTGGTTCAAGGGCCAGAAAGGTCTCACTGAGATCTTGCAACACACCCAAGACGCAGCAGTCAGGTGGATCATGGGTGCGTTCAGAACAACACCAGCTGGCCCACTTCACCAGCTGTGCACTATCATGCCAATGCACATCTGCCTGCGAATGCAGACGAAATCAGCTGCGTTGTCCCTTCTGTCCATACTGAACGCTTCCCAATTGATCCAGCGCCTAGGCTCACTGTGGTGCCCCCCAGACGCCAGACAAGGGAACTTCTCGGACCTCGCCTACCCGCCACCTTCAACACCCCTCACACAGCTAGCAAACCTGGTCCCAGTGGTCACCAGAAAGGCTCACAATTTCAGGCATCCTCCCTGGACCAGGCAGCTGACCAATTCCGATCGTCTTTGCTCCAACAAAGACACCCCACGTGGCAAGGACAGGAAGGCGAGAACGCGAGAAATTGCTCTTCTTGCTGCCAGCCAGCAGCGGGACATCTTGCTCCTGTTCTGCCATGGCAGCTCCCCGAATAACCGTGATGGCACCCCTATTGCAACGGCAGCATGCACAGCCAACTACAAGGGCAAAGTCACAGAAATAGCAACTAAGACCTTAGGTCTGAACGCTTCTGCACGGGACACAGCATTCAGCGCCCTGACATTAGTGACAGCACTAGCTATCACAATGCTCCACGAGCACGAACCAATCCAGGAAGTGCAAATCTTCAGCACTGACCCGCTAATTCCCACTCAGTGCCTTGACAGTGCAGCAGCCGACCAGCATCAGTCTGTCCTAAACTTCGCCCAAGTGGCATTGAACCTGTTAGACACCTACCAACACCTCCAAATCAAGGTCAGCTGGGCTCTGTCGGGCAAAGGACTCAGAGCCGTGGGCTGAACAAAGGCCGCGGCCGTCGCAGCAGCCAAAACAGTGACCTATGATGCGGACCACCCTCCACCTCCCCTGTCCAAAGACCAAATTTGCTCTGAGACAAAACAGGAAGCGATTGACCAATGGCAGGCAGAATGGACAGCATCGACCAAAACCCAACCAGCGTACCTCGCCCTCACAAATCCACCAGATGGACACGTCCCACCCTTTGTGCGAGGCCTAGCCTCACACTCACGTCTGGTTTTCTCCACAGGAATTCGAATGCTGACCACACATGCTTTCACAGGGGAATATACGGTGAGGTTCCGTCCACATTCCCAAGACCCCACACACTGCGAGTGCGGAGAACACATCCAAACCGTGCACCATGTTATTACTACATGTCCGAGATACGAGGCGGCGAGAGCTGCCCACATCCTCACAAATACAAATATCACATCAATCTCCCTCATCTTCGGCTCTGAGAAAGGTGGAGCAGCACTGGGTGCGTTTATCGCAGCAACCCAAGTGTGCATCAGGCCCAGGCTAAGAGGAAGGATGGCAGGGAAAAGGGAAGCCACACCCGAGGATTTCAGTTAGAGGGAAGGGCCACGCAGCCACACCACATCTACGATACACACCACATCACCATGCCCTCACACAGACCATCATTGTATTCCAACCAACCAGACTGTACCAACAGCCTGCGCGCATCTTTGTACGTACTTACATGTAGCGCGTTATAAATGCAGATTCCAAAAAAAAAAAAAAAAATACAGGAGTCGCTGCTAATGCAAAACTACATCATAGAATCGACTAAGGGAGGCATCAATAATG
>QFEY01003142.1:0-12734 GCA_003316435.1 Russula virescens | reverse complement strand
CTTTTCCCTCACTATCGCTACCGCCGCCCCGCTGGCGCCCCTGCTGCTGGTGCGCAAGGAGCAGCCGTGAGGTACACTGTGCGAGCGCGTGGAGCGCCATCCATGTATGCTTTCTCGCGAACGCGAGGAGGGGCACGCTCGCAGGGTTCTGCGCGGGGCATAGCAGCGGGTGCGTCGTCTCTGAGCGTCTCACGCACAAGCGGTTGCAGAATCGCGCAGGGCACGCGCCAGTCGTTGTAGGACAGCGTTGGATGAGCGAGGACGAGGACGAGAGACGCTCTATGAGTGGCGTCGTGCAGTGGGCGCATGCTTGAGATGTGATCTGCAGATCGTAAATGTTCCTGTAAGACACATAACAATTGCCATGAATGTTTCTGTAGAAAGAAGGGAGGGGATAGAACTGTTGTAGACTCACCACTCGGGCGCAATGACGAACGGATCCTCCTTCCACACTACTTGGCCTTCGTGAATCGGCTCCTTCGCGACGAGCCCTTTCCCCTTTCTCCTATCAAAATACTTGACCTCAACGGCCGTCGTCCATTTAGCGATGTCGAGGCCTTCGACGAGCGCGGATGACGGGTACATGTGTATCTCTGACGTGGTCGAAGGCCCACTGGCGGCGGATCCGAGCCCCTGCTGCTGCGAGTCCGAATTTTTCAGGATCCGTCGTAGGCGTTTTTCGCTCACGGTCCATGATGGGTTCTCGGAGAGCAAGAGGGCATGGAGCTTTGCGATTCCAAGCGCGGGGTGTTCCTTCTTGAGAGATGTGATGGTGGTTTTGAGGTCCTCTTCGGGAGGCGAGATCGGGACGGTCGACATGGGGAGATGACGGGACGGATCGCGATCAGCACGGTGCCTTGGCGACGGATCAAGAATCTCGCGCGGATCGTTTGCAAAGGGTTTGTAGATACGCCCGATAATACTATATACTATACTGTTCAGCAGGACCTCCTTTACCATAACCGCGGACCAGCTTTCATCGGATAGTCTCACATCACGCACAACGCCGCTCACACCGCCCAGGCGAGACTGACGCTACACCCAGAGCAGCGCCCATACCGGACTACTAGCTTCCATGGCATTGGAAACTTTGGGATCGGATCGACATACTTACGGCGGGGAAAGTAAAGGACCTCGAAAGTTCACGCATGTATGGACCGTGCATTTCGACATGCGAAATGGCAGCAACCTCGGTGATTTATCCCTCTTACTGTGGTCTCTGTGGTTCTGGTACAGTAACTCCCAAATCAGATTTTCTGAATCGAGTACCGTAGAAACTCAATGGTATGCGCCTCGCAGTGCATGAAGGTAAATATCATAACGGAATTTTTTTCACAAGTCATAACAGAAAGGGCACTAAATAGGGTAGGTTTGACGGAAGCGGGGAGGCTGTGGAACCTACGGTGATGGTGGTGCAGACGGTCGCTGTAGCTGTAAGATAACCTCCAACGCTCTGGCTGGAAAGCCTGGAGGTCCGTGATAATATACGCTATCCAATGTACTCAAAAACCTAAGCTCCTCCACCGCGTGGTCAATATGTGGACCTGTTTGTCCTTTGAGCATGTTGTCCATTAACGACAGTAACTCGTTTGTGATACAATCAGGAAAATTGAATGCGGATATAAGACCACGGTTTGATGAGATCAAATGGAGAAGTATTTTTTGCGTCGCGAGTGAGCCTGTATGCGTCCTCCAGTCAGAAGTAATGGCCTTAAAAGTGCTGACATATAATGCGGATTGGGAGTTGCTTGACGGAGATGTGGACAACAATTGCTTGAGTGCAATGAAGAAAATTTCAATAGTAAAGCCGATACTACCAGCAAAACAGAGATCCTCGAAACGCCATAATTGCAGTTGCACGACATTCCCACTCCAACTAGCTGCTTTCTCGAGCCGGAAGGACCTCAGGTCATTGACTAACTCCTGGAATTGCCCAGGCTCGGAAATCTGTCCCTCAAGAATACTCTGGAGTCTGGGAAAAATGGAGGAAAGGCCGATGGTGCAACGCCCAAAGAGCATGAATTGTAATGTTATACTGTCGAATAGACCAACGGCCTGGTGGAAGGGGAAGGGATCTGGGCGGTCACAATCGAATTCGATGCCGGGTAATTCACAGACCAACTCGTGAGTGGCAGTTTGAACTGAAGGTTGAGATTTGGATATAAAGGAGTCGAATGCTCTCACGTTCTGAGCTTGCAAATAGAAATCCTCCAGGGCTGCCATTTCAAATGAGTGAGTCTGGAGGATCTCTCTTAACCGCTCTTCCGTAGGGTTTCTGCCCGTCCTAGGGAATAATTCGTTGCATATTCTGAATAGAGCCCACCAACCGTTACTGAGAAATATGTCGAAGTCTTGGGCCAAGGTTCGAGCTTCGTGGTTTGGGCGCTTGATTATGACCCCAAGTTCACGAATAGCATGTGTCGCAGCTTGTCGCGTGGATGCACTAGATTTCAGCATCGATCGAGTAGCCAGGATTGAAAGGCACGTCCAGCGCATGACGAATGACTGGTCCCTTCCCGTTAAAGACGATTCGCGCGTCTTCTCGAACTTGCCTATATCTCGAAGCAGATGCCCAATATCTCCAAACCATTCCAGTTTAGCATCAGCACAGAGCACAAGTGATGTCGTGGTCTCGACACATGCACGCGCACGCCTCCGCCATAGATCATCATTTGCAAAGAGACCACGATTCTTGCATGTGCCCAATAAATGGGTAATGCGCATGCTGAGCTCGTGCACGACAGTATCTCCCTGAACATACGCGTCCGGTGCATGAAGTGCTTGCAAGGAAAGGATATTGTTGGCCGGGCGCGCCCTGATAGGACGTAGGACTGCACCGAAGAGGTTGTGAACGACATTGATGCGTGCAGAACGTCGGCTGACTGGTATAGATGGATGTAAATTAGGATCCGAAAGTGGCCCTGTGGCACGTTCATCTCCCCTTGCGTGATGATTTCCTGGGCTATCTTCTATGATTTCGGAGACCTTCTTCCAAACCTTCGTTCCCCATTCGGCGTTGAAAGAGCCAGGGATCGCCATCGCAAGTAGTTCCATCTCGGAATCTTCAGTTAGGTTGTTAACTAGCCATCGAACCGATCTTGCATCTCGACCCATCCGCTCCTCCGTCTCTTCCATCGCAAGTTGCATCTGACCTTCGACCATGACTGGGCTTACAACCTTTAACGTCCCACCAGAACCACGATCCTTGTACCTCCGTCCGTGAATCTTTTGAACTAGATACCAGATAAGACCCGATAAAGAATTCTGGTATGCCGACTGTGGATATATAACTGGCGCAAACGTCGTGAGGATGTAGAACGAGCCGCAGAGGCCAATGGGAAAAATGGTACTCAGAGCGACTGCAATGTTCATTTTTAGAACGAAGTCGCAGACGCCCGCAAAAAATAGGAAGAGGGCGACATGAAGGAAACCAGGTACCGCCTCGGCTACGACAGGCATGTACCATCCCTCGCAGCCTTCATACAAGTATTGTCGAAGCCGAGCACTCTTCAAAGGGTCGCTGTATTTCTGGAAGACATGCATGTAGTCTCGGACCCATTGCTGAACGAGAGTCGCGAGGAGTGCTGCGGAAAGGCTGAAAATGAGGGCCATGAACCAAAAGGCATTCACACGGATGTCGGATGCGGATGGGTTGAAAGTAGGGAAAGGTGGAGGCGGAGTCGAAGGGATGGTGACCTGTGGGGCTATGGATGAGATCTGCCGAGAGATCTGGGAGAGAATTGCGACATTCTGTTGCAGGTAATATACAGTCTGGTCTGCTGGGTTTGCTTTCAAGCTCTGTTTACCGTCAATTATGAATGCAGTGAGGGCCGCAGAAAATAAACCGGCCTATGATATAGTACATCAGCGTGATCGAATTCATAGTATGGGTGAACAAAACGTGGACGGACAAATATAAGGACACCATCCATATCGTCCTTCAATGTCTGAATCCGCGATTCGTCGTGGCTCTTAGCTTCTTTTCCATAAAGAGACCACAGCGGGTTAGCACTGCCATCAAAATCTCCTATCATTTGTTTTCCTGGGGCCTCTTGGTCAGGGCTACTTTCGGCGGGTAAATCGTTATGATCTGTTGTTTTTTGACTACGTAAGGTCTAGAAATTAGACGGTGATGGAGTATACGCACTTGGATCTACGCTTATGTCACCTGCAGCCGGAGCTTGCTCCTTAGACTGAGTCTCGCTTTTTCCGCCTTTTGGGGTCGAATAATGGAAGTAGTATCCGGCAACGTCATCGGGTGCAGACTCAGACTGATAGACATCTTGTTCTTGAATCTCACTTCCCATGGACTTTCCTAATCAAAGTAAGCGCATGGACAACAGACTTGAGATGTAATAGCGAGCGGAAATAAGCCACACCTTTAAGTCGTGGGACTAATTGCTCCGAATCAAAGGAAATACCCTGGTCGATACTATGCACCGGCGGTGCTTGACCAGCGTCCGAGTCACCCTTTGCCTGTGGTCGATGGATACCCATCTCGTGCATTTTGCTTGTTCCTTCGTCTTCCTCAAGAGCCATTAGTACTTTCTACCCAAGGAATGTTGATAAGGGAAAACGAAGGACGGACTAGGAAGTTGTGAGGCATGGCTCTGAGCCTCGATGTCGATGCGACGGTGCATGGATCCAGAAGCCATTGTCACGGACACAAATACAAGAACAACAAAGGTGAAGTATGTGCGTAGTCGTGGAAGAAAGGGACAAGGAGTACCTATAGTTGGTGGCGTCGATGGTGAGAGGTTTGGACCGCACAAGTCGAAAATGTAATTTTTGAAGATATTGACGCCATCTCACCGATCTAACGTTCTTGATTTTTGGAATATACAATCGTGTCGCCCCAGCCACTGGAGCAGCATGTAAGATGTGAGATAATTGCCAGGGTACGTATGCGTGAGAGATGATGCCCTTGTACCGTGCAAGCTGGACAGACTCCACAGATTTGCAATCCATCTTGAGTCATGTGCCTCAAGCTGGGCACAAACTGGGCACAAGCGGCGGAGAATTCCGAGTGAACTTGTTATTATGCACTTCAACCAGAAGTCGCGCTCTGGCTTCGCTGGCGTGAGTCTGAGTTATTCATGATCCAGTGCAGGCACTTTTTGTCCACGTTCCACGCCCGTTTCTCGGCAGGCAAGCAAGAGGGCATTAGCTTTGCGATGCCGACCGCGTTGTCTATTGAGAGATGTGATGGCTGTCTTGAGGTCCTCTATAATACACTCTTTCTGTGCCAAGCAGTGTTTCGTTTGATTCCCGGTGTGGAAATCGTCACTACGTCCACACCATTTGATACTAATACTAACAACTGGTCAAGAGATATCGTCCGCTAGCAGGCTCCAATCGTTGATATATTACTGTCCAATCCCCCGCAAGTGATGATGCAACGGCCCCATCGCGGTGTCGAGTGCCCATGCTATATGTCAGCACCATGGACTCTGCAGTAGCGAATGCCGATGAATATGCATAAAGCATCACAATGTCGTGAAAAGCCGGGACAGGCTGGCCACTGGCAGAGCTGCTCACACGCCTCTGCGGTTGACCGTACCGAAACTCCAGCGGGAGTCCAGCGGGGTAGTTTGATTGATAATAACGACAGAGCACACATTAGGACTCATCTCCTTGCGAAGGAAGCCACGTACGTGAATGGTACATCCGCGACCCCCTTGGCTCATGTGGCAGCCGCTTCAGCACCTTGGGATTGGTTTTCGCCAAGCCGTATCGTAGCTCTCATGAAACCCGAGATCTGCTTTCCCTGAGCCTGCTCCTCCATCCCGGGCGTCTGTAAGCGGGCGATAACACGCACCAATATATCCCAATCCTCTCATTATCCCCACCACTATCGCAACCACCATGACTGGCCCGCTAGCACCTTACTGATGCGTAAGGCGCAACCGCGCGGTACACTGTGCGGGAAAAAACAGCGAATGCATCTTCTCTGGAGTGTCCGGAGAACTAGTCGTTACAGAAACGCACTGGGCACACGGTCGACGTTGCCTCAGTAATGCAAGCGTTGGATGAGCGAGGATGAGGAAAAGTGATGGTCTGTGGGTGGTAAGGGAGGTGAGATCATGTTCGGGAGGCAAGCAGTAAATGGTAGATGTCCATATAAAAATGTTCGCTCTGAAGGTTGTAGACTCATCAATCAGTGTAACGACAAAAAGATCCATCATCCATTCCACACGACTCGGTCTTCAAATTTTATGAATCTGCCCCCCAGGCTTCAAGTTCGTGACAAATCCTTTCCTTTTTCCCTACCGACAGATATAGAAATATTGGGCAGAGGTGAGAAGAGATGAAAGGAAAATGAATGTCTATTCGTCCAGTATTCGTCCCCTCTCGAGGCAAATTTGCTGACCACTCTATTTGCAGTAGTTTACTCACCCTAACCCTAGCGCCGAGCGGAATTTCAACAAATTATGTACATCAGCGTCTCTTCAAGATCCGTCTCAGGCCCTTTGCGCTCTCGGTCCACGTTGGATTCAAAGGAAGCAGGAGGGTATAAAGCCTTGCGTAGCCGAGCGCCGGTTTTCCTTTCCTGAGGTGATGGCGGTTTTGAGGTCCTCTTCGCGAGACGAAATGGGAGCTATCGATGTCAACAGATCGTTCGTTATCAGCTTATCATAGCATCATTCGTGCAAATGTTGAAGGGGTCACTGGATCACTCCTTTGAATATTCTAGGTCACGGTGGAGTACTGTACTGTATGCCGTCATGGGCCAAAAGTAGAGGGCAGAGGTACCGAGTCGGGGCTCGCGCCATAAGCTAGAGAGAAAGGGGAGAGAACGAGAGGGTCAGTAAATCTTGAAGCTCGAAGACTTGAAATCACGGCGCGAGCACTACGGACTTGGAGGAGGAATGGGAAACGAGTACTATTCAATAGTCAAGGTCCGCAATGCCGACGCGGTCACAAGCTAATGTAAGAGAAACAAAGTTGGGAGATTATGGGTATATAGAACGAGGAGGTGACTCTTCAAGGCCAAGCGTAGGGCTTAGCCTTCGTACTGAGACGGCTCTCATATACAGGAGAAGCATAGCAATTTACGAGATCCAATCATATTTTAGAGCATTATGGGTCAGAAGGTTGATTACTCGACTCGAGTTGTTTGTATGATAGGGAGTTGGGACCCGAAGTCCGCAGACATCATCGCGTCTGTGGTGGTATTAGTATTATGGTGGGGTGATTTCGGGGTCCAGATACGTACGTTGCGAAGATGCGGATGCGGCTCGTCGTGACTGGGAGAGCAATTCCAATACTCTAGCCCGGAAGCCCAGAGGTCCATGGTATAACGAGGAATGGGATTCCCCGGTAGTAAGTTGCTTCACTGCGTTGTCAATGTGTGGGCCTGTTTGTCCAGTGAAGATATTTTGCACGAACGAGAATAGCTCGTCTGTGATGTAATCTGGGTAATTGAAGTTGGACATAAGGCCACGGCCAGATGCAATCATATGGAGAAGGATGTTTTGGGTCCCAAGTGATTCTTTATGCTCTCTCCAGTCGGAAGTAATGGCCCTGAATGTGCTGACGTATAATGCAGATTGGGAGTCTTCGGATAGGGACGTGGATAGCAGTTGCTTGAGTACAATGAAGAAAGTTTCCACCATAAATCCAAGACCGCCACCATCACAAAGATCTTGGAAACGCCATAACTGCAGTTGCGCCAGATCGCCGCTCCAAAGAGCCGCTTTCTCTGACAGGAAGGACTTCAGGTCATCGAGTAACTCTTGGAATTGCCCAGGCTCATAGGTCTGTCCGTCAAGGATACTCTGGAGCCTGGGAACGATCGAGGAGAAAGACGCGGAACTCTGGCCAAAGAGCACAAATTGTAGATCAAAGTTATGGAGCAGTTCGGTGACTTGGCTGAAAGGGAGGGGATCTAGACGATCACAATCAAATTCGACGCCCGGTAATTCGCAAATCAACTCCTGAGAGGCAACCTGAATCAAACGCTGGGCATTAGCGATCCAAGAGTCGTACTCTTTCCACCCCCCAACATGAAGATTGAAGTGTCGCAGATATTCCATTGAATGCGGCTCGGTTTGGAGGACCTGTTTAAGCTGCTCCTCTGAGCGGACTGTATTCAGCTTGTTGAATAATGCCGCACATATGAGGAATAGACTGTGCCACGCCGAGTTAAAGAATTTGTCGAACACCTGGGCCACGTTTGTTGAAGCTCTGCCAGCACTGTCGACGGTTCCAGGGGGGACGGGGATGGCTCCAAGTATCGAGATGACATCTCTCGTAGCCTCCTGCATCGGGGAATTATGTTTAAGCATCGATCGGGTGGCCAGGACTGAAAGGCATGCCCAACGCGTGACAAATGGCTGGTCCATTCCCGCTATCGACAATTTCCGTGTCCTTTCAACCTTGCCTATATCTCGAAGCAGTCGGCCAATATCGCCAAACCACTCGAGATCGGCACCAGCAAAGAATATAAGTGACGCTGCACCCTCGACACATGCACGTGTACGCTTCTGCCATAGTTCATCGCTTGCAAAGGAACCACGATTCTTGCATGTCTCAAATAAGTGACATATATGCGTGCTGAACCCACGCACAACTCCTCTTTCATGAGGGGGGGCGGTGACTATGGGAAGGTGAGTGGTGGACGAATGTAGAACCGGTAGGAGGGGTATCATATTTGTGTCAGATTGATTCCAGGTGGGCGTCCTGTGGAGACGGAAGATAAAATCCGAGGATGGTCCACTACCACGATCATTCTGGCGAGCCCTTCTGTTGTCGTCCTCTGCCAGTGTCAATTCGGACATATTTCTCCACACTTCGGAACCCCATTGTCCGTTAAATGAACCAGGGATTGCCATCGTGAGTGATTCCAGCTCAGAATCTGTCAGGTTCTTCAATAGCCACTCGATTGATCTGGCATCTCGCCCTTTGCGATCCTCCGTCTCTTCCATCGCAAGTTGCATCCGCCCTTCTGCCATGTTTGTGCTGACAGACTTTGATTCGCCATCGCGAGATCTGTATCTCCAGCCACCCAGCTTTTGCGCCAGACACCAGACAAGGGCCGACAATGGGTTGTGGTATGGCGACTGTGGATCGATCACTGGAGCAAATGTCGTGAAGATGTAGAGCAAGGCACAGATGGAGATGGGGACAATGGTACTTAGACCAACTGCTGTGTTGATATTCAGTATGAAATCCCCCAGCCCCACGAAGAATAGGAAGACAGAGACATGGAGGAGACCAGGTACTGCCTCCGCAATGACAGGCATGTACCATCCCTCGCAACCTTCATATAAGTATTGCCGAATTCGGGCACTCTTCAACGGATCACGGTATCGCTGGAAGACATGCATATAGTCCCGAACCCATTGTCGAACGAGGGTTGCGAGAAGTACGGCGGAAAGGCTGAAAACGAGGGCCATAAACCAAAAGGCATTCACACGGACATCGGATGAGGTTGGGTGGAAAGTAGGAAAGGGGGGAGGTGAGGTCGAAGGAATAGTGACCTGAGGGGCTATGGAGGAGATCTGCCTTGAGATTTGGTCGAGAATCGCGACGTTCTGTTGCAGATAGTACACCGTCTGATCTGCAGGACTCGCTTTCAAACTTTGTTTGCTGTCGAGTATGAACGCGGTAAGAGCAACAGAAAATAAACCGCCCTATAGTAATGTGTGCATCAGCGTGACAGGGCTTGTGAAAATAGAAAAAAATGGACAGACAAATATGACGACACCATCCATATCGTAATTCAAAGTTCCAATCCGTGACTCGTCCTGGCTCTTGGCTTCTCTTCCATAAAGAGTCCAGAGAGGGTTTGCACTGTCATCATAGTCTCCTATCGTTCGCTTTTCTTGGTATCCTCGAGTAGAGCTATCCCCGATGGGGCCACCATAACTATCTACCGGTGGGTCGTTAACTTGGGCATCTATGATTTATGCTTATAACAGGGATTTCGACGATCACAAGGAGTATACGCACGTGTGTCGACCCTTGTACGACTAGTACCACGCGAAGCTTGAGTTTGCATCTCTAGCTGAGTCTCGCTTTGTCCCCCTCTTGTCGCGTCATGTCTTGTAGTGTCACGGCGCTCAGGCTTGGCCTGAAGGATGACCTGGTCAGACTTGGTTCCCTCTAACGTTACTGCTAGGAAGTCTACTGTCAGACTTGATTTAGAACGCCATGGTGAGTGGAAATAGAAGCCACACTTTCGACTTGCGAAAGCAATGTCGGCTCGAAGTCACTCAAGGGTGTAACATTCCGATGAAAAGATACTGGCGGTGCTTGACCATCGTCCGAGTCACTTTTCGCCTGATGTCGATGAATAGTCGTCGCGGGCATCTTGCTTGTTCCCGCCTCTTCAAAAGTATCAGCTCAATCTATGGATTATTGCTATGGGAGAGCAGACGCACCGGGGGGGCGTGAGTCGAGATTCTGGGCCTCGATGTCGATGTGATGACGCAGTAATTCAGAAGCCATCGTCGCGAATACAGGAACAGCAAAGCAGGGGAGAGGATGTCGTCGTGAAAGGAGACAAAGAGAACTTATAGTTGGGGGAGGGGAGGAAGGGACGACCGTGAGAGGTCTAGACCGCCGAGGTTGGCTAGGTTATAAAGTTTTGTACTCACCGGCGCAATTCATCGAGCGAAGCCAGAAGGCGGAAATTACAAAGGGAGGGCCTGAATTCGAATTGTCCATGGACTCGCGGGCGGCCAGGTCAAGTGATCTGGCTGTGTTTTTGTTTTTGATCATCATTCTTCGAGTGCAGTACCGTGGCTGCTACCGGTTGCTAAGTTGATTGACCTGACTCGTGACGTATACCTATACCTGTGAAGCTATCTATTTTGGTCGAGAGTACGAAGAGAGCGAAGTCTTGCTGCTGTTAGCGCCTGGGCGCCGGCTTAAAATATCGGTGCAGAGCGTTACGAGTAAGGCATTGATAGGGCTAGATGGAGGGTTCACCGAGTGATAGTAGAGACGATCTAGATTGGGCAGCTATGCCCTGATTGTGGCGTGACTACCGTACTACTATATACTAGTACTGTAGGTCACGGTGACAGGCCTGCACATGCACAGAAATGCATTTGTACCAGGAGGAGCGTCAGATGCGATGTCGGCGGGTTCGGGTAGGTTTGTGACTATCCAAAGGTACGATACTCTGAATGGTTGAGAAACTGCCAATGCGTCCGTCCACAGCGCCAAGGTCGTTTTGCTCATCAGTACGGTAGAGCAGCGTTGTTAGGACCCATATTCCGGTATCTCACACACCGCGCATGTAACTATGTACCGGAAGACCTACATGGAGTTTTGCACCCCGAGGCAGTCAATGGACCAAAAAAAATGCCAAGCTGCGTAAGCGCCTTTAGAGTCATCGGCGGACGACTTAAGCCGATGTGTACCGGGATTTGCTTCGATCCGAAAACCTTATTCCACAAGCGAAAAGGCTACGAAATCCGACGTAACACACACTCAGGCTCTTATCCCACCAGCACCCAAAACGCCAAACAAGTCTCATATGTGGCAGCCACGTCATTGCAGACCATCCGTCTCTACTGTATTACGGGGAAACCAAGCAGAAACCAGAATATACGCAAATATGCGGCATATGTCAGTGCAACCTCATTATATATTCTACAACATAATGATGAGTGCCATAATAAGATATCTGCGTACCAAGTCGTGAACAATCAAGGGTTGCTACCATGAGCGAGAAGTCGAGCACGAATCAAGGTTAGGACTAAGCTCGTGAGTCGAACCAGAAATAACAAAAGGGGGGCTAAAATCTGATGGGCGCTGAAGGGCGCAACGAGATGGAAACCATGAATACAATTCAGGAACAGGGGGAACAAGCCCGAGGACGCCTGTAAGCGAAAACAGGAGTGACAACCAGAAGGGGAATAAGGGTACAGAAAGGTAGTCCAGGTACAACTTCTACAACTTCTACAAGACCAAGCTTCGGCTTTGGCCCTCGTACACATACGGAAGCATACCGAGTCTTACGAATCTAAGAGAGGTCAGTGGCTCAGCTCGGTCGTGACCCCGTGAGGCTGGGAGCTTAATTGGGTCCCGGGGTCACTAGGCGTGATCATCATGGCTCATCGTGGCTGTGTGGTAATATGAGTGTCATATGATGAATGTCTCGGTATCAGATACGTACGCGAAAAAGGTAACGATGATGACACACATGACGAGTACAGTATCTCCAATACTCTAGCCACATCGGGGAAAATCCCAATCCTCAAGCGAAGATAACACACTGATAGCACATGTGCAGGTTATTGATAAAACCGACAAGTGAGATATTGACGAAACAAGACAGGTAACACGAAAATAAACGCCACCAACCGTTGCGCCACACCGCGTCACAGATTTTATTACGTTACCCAAATATCAAATAGGTATCTCTATCGCTGAAAGGATTAATGTAGAACATATGAATGTGTTCAAGCACAGTACAGTTGGTTAGTTCATTAAGTGGCAAAGAAATAGGAAGCTTCGGAAACAAGTGTACACTGGAATATATATCGTCCACCGGAATGATACTCGCAGCCCTGACCCCATTGTTTATCGACCTTGAGACCTTATACATAAGGTGATTCTTGTCCGGTGTCGCTGGAATCGGAGAAAACCATTCAACATAGGCGAGATACCTTGGGAGCGCTGCGGCACTCAACCTCTCGGGAGTGGGAAAGAGGTTGGAAACGGCATATTGTGGGACTTGAAAGACGACCCGAACTTGTGCAATCCTAAAACCTGATAGA
>QFEY01003134.1:0-16590 GCA_003316435.1 Russula virescens | reverse complement strand
ATTTCGTCTAGCACTAGAATACCCCCGCCCTATCTCTCGCTAGCGCGGGAGCTTTTCCCTGATGAGGCTACTTGGCAGGTGACCAGTTACAACGGGACGTTCGGCTTTGGTTGTCTGCACCAGATCCGTGGACGAACCATAACATTGCCCGCGATGCCCATCACCGAGGCACAGCCACGTGGTTCATTCAAGGTGATGTCTTCCGAGAGTGGAAATCTACTGGCCGTCTTCTATGGATCCAAGGACTTCGTACGTGAACCGTTGTCTCCTAATTTGCCAACGGCTGATGGCTGTTGATACTCAAATATTGTAGCCGGATCGGGGAAAACAGTGCTCTCGTGCGTATCCCCACGGCTATCCATTTAGGGGCGCTCACGACATTTGCCAGTTCGTCTATTATAGAAGAGGTTAACGACATGCGTCAAATGGGATTGGCAACTATTGCCTTCTTTTACTTCGACTTCCGGGACGGTGACAAGCAGGATGTCCGCCACCTGCTCTCGTCCATTCTCATCCAGCTCTGCAGCCAATCCGACAAGTATTCTGAAGCTCTCTCCACTCTTTTTATGAAGCACGATCATGGTTCCCGGCAACCTAGCGAGGGCGCACTTATGGAGTGCTTGAAGAGCATGCTTGAAATGCCGGAGCAAGGCGCTCTCTATCTCATCGTTGATGCACTCGATGAGTGCCCAAGTTCGTCCGGGTACCCCACACAACGAGGACTGGCTCTCGACGTCATGCGAATGCTTATCAACTTACCCCTCCCACATGTCCACTTTTGCATCACCAGCCGGCCCGAGATTGACATTCGAGCCATTCTGGAGCCGTTGGCAATCTACAATGTCCGACTTCATGACCAAGCTGGGCAAAAGCAAGATATTGTCAAGTATATCAACTCCTTTCTTCAGTCAGACCCAAGTGTGAGCCTGTGGCGAGAGGAAGACAAACAGTTGGTGATGGAGACCCTGACGGAGAAAGCCAGCGGAATGTACACAATAGCTTCTGTTCTTTTTTGACATTGACGGCTTACGCCTCCCCTAGGTTCCGCTGGGTGCACTGTCAGGTTGAAACACTCAGTCGATGTTTTCCGCCCAGTATCCGACGTATTTTGGGTGAATTACCAAAAACATTGGACGAAACCTACGAACGGATTCTGACGGAGATCGATGAGGAGAAGCAGCCTTATGCGCGTCGGCTATTCCAGTGCCTCGTCATATCCATTCGTCCACTTCGTGTCGATGAACTTGCCGAGCTTTTTGCAGTTCTTCCCAACGAAGATTCAACTCCAGATTTTCATATCGGTTGGCGTCCCGAGGATCCGGAAGAGTTCATACTTTCCGCTTGTTCAACGTTGATTGCCATTGTCAACGTCAAGGACGAAAAGGTGGTACAATTCTCACACTTCTCTGTGAGAGAATACTTGACATCAAATCGCATCGTAAATTCATCATCTGCATGCCACTTCCGCATTCTTCTCAAACCGGCACATACTCTGCTCGCCAAAGCATGTATCAGCGTCCTCCTCCAGCTAGACTATAGCCTTGACGAGACCAAGCTTCAGAACTTTCCCTTGGCCTCGTATGCGGCGGAGCACTGGTTGGATCATGCGCGGTTTGAGGACGTCTCGTTGGATATCCGAGAAGGCCTGGATCACTTCTTCGACAGGAACAACCCGCACCTAGCCGTATGGATTTGGCTATACGATGTAGAGAATTGCCCGAAACCATACGATTTCGAACGTCCTCCTCACCCAACGCAGCCTGATGCTGGCCCTCTCTATTACGCTGCGCTGTGCGGCATCCATGATCTGGTCGAGCGCCTCCTCGATACACATTCACAAGATCTCAATGCTCAGGGTGGATATTACAAAACACCATTACTTGCGGCTTTGAGCAAGAAACATCCTAGTATCGCGATCTTCCTACTGGAATGTGGAGCCGATGTACAGCCGTGGGGCGGCCCGGGTCAGACTGCGTTGTACATGGCATCGTCTCGCGGATACGCCGAGGTCGTGCGGTTGCTAATCGACCGTGGTGCAGATCTGAATGCGGTGTGCGATGATTATGACGTTCCTTCCGACGACGCGAAGTTTACTCCACTATTTGTGGCGTCAGTAAATGGCAGATTTGAGGTTGCAAGGACGCTGTTGGAAGAAGGCGTAGACGTGAATCACCAGCACAACGGGCAGAGTGCACTGCACTTTGCATCGTTTGGCTCGTCCGACGACCTCATCCGATTATTACTCGACCATGGCGCGAATTTCAACGCACTGGATAGCGAAGGCGACACTGCACTACATCTCGCGTCATACAACGAACAGATCACTGTCGCAGCATTACTCCTCGAGCGTGGCGCGAACCTGCATGCCCGGAATTACGAAGGACAGACTCCGTTGCACTTAGCAGCGGAAGGTGGAAACACGAGAGTCGTGCAGCTATTTCTTGACTGCGGCGCCGACGTGAACGTACAGCAGAACGATCTCCAGACTCCGTTGTACCGGGCAGCATGGACGGCAGAAGTCGAAACTGTGGAGCTCCTACTGGATCGAGGAGCAGATCCCTATGCCCGGACCAAGGAGGGGAAGACACCTTTCCAGTTTGTATTGGAGAACAAGCATTGGGACACCACGCACGTCAGGCGATTATTGTCAGAGCGAACAGGTGAGATGGAGGACTTGGATTAACCCAACGGGGTCTGGGTTTCGGAGGAGGCGGCTCTAGTCCAACTTTTTCGATTTCTGCTAGCGCATCGAATGGCACGATTGTATCATACATGTATATATGTCACTACGGTGTGTAAGAGTATAACATCGCTATATGCCATATCGTGACAGTTTACCGTACTTTAGAAATACCCTGAGCTCGCGTTCGAGTTACTTATCCCGTGCATATCATATTCTCTGACACTGAACAGACTCAAGACTGAGGGTAAAACTGACACTGTAGATTTCAATCAGGGATCATGGTTTGATTTACTGCATTGTTGTATCGCTGTAAAATTGACAAATAGGAAAATTTCGAGGGAAGGAAGAGTACACGAATGTGAAGCATCATCACGTTTAGCTGGAGTGCTAGAGAGTATGGAAAGGAAAGAGATCAAAACAGCGTGAGTCATATCGATGGTAGCGGAACGTTGCAAAGAACGAACAGTTATAATCACTAGACAAGGAGAGAAAGGACATATTGACATCCGTAAAGGCTAACACGTTAGACGTAGAAGAAAGGGAGCGAGAAGGATGATACTGATAGTAACTTACAGGAGAAAAAAGACGGGGAACAGCTTTCTGATGATAATCAACGACGTCGTTATACCCTCCAAACCTTCCCGCTGGTGACTGCGGGAGACGTGGTGGGAAATCTCGTCACCGCCAAGGACGTGAAAGAAACCACAGCGCCACCAAGGCTTACCTATTACGGGGATGACAACGCGCCCGAAAACTCGGAGCCGGGCCGGAATTCGCCGTCACCCAGGCGCTGGCTTCCTTTCTTGGTTTGGTGGCTCGGTGGGGCAATGTCAACGTCCAACGTCCCGTGATGGGATAAGCTCAGCACCACAAACCTACACCCAACTATCAGCCCCCTCCCCGCATTTTCGTTCTCATTCTTCCTTCCACTCACAACGTCCAACGTTTCTTCTATAACAGCCATGTCTGTAGCCCCAACACCCTCCTCCAAGTTCGAAGCTATATTCAATGAGGCCTTAGCCAAGTACGCCAAACGAACGAAGAAGGATCTCTCCAACCATCCACTCTCCTCGAGGATCGATGCATGTACATCAGCCGAATCGGTCCTTATTATCATTCGAGAACAAGCTCAAGCGTTCGACGACTTCAGAAACGGCGATCCTAGACTGATCAAGTGTCTCGAGCCCGTCATCATTTGCTTGTACGCCCTTTCTAGCAGTCCTGTCCTTATCAACGTTGTTGGTCTTGTAAGTCCCACCACGTCCTTCCCCCTGTTTTGCGTGTTTTTCACACATCCTTTTCAATGTCGTTGCCGTCAGGCTTTCCCCCCTGCATCAGCGATCTTTTCTGGTATCAGTGTCCTTCTATCCGTGGGTATACGTCCATATTCCCCTCATTTACTTTTCGATATGAACGGAGAATACTAGACACCCAAGTCCGTGAAAGCAAGCTACGACGACCTAGTTGACATGTTCGAACGGGTCGAGGGTTTTATTCAACGTGTCACGGTCTATACAGAGATCGAACAACCGACCCCTGCGATAACCGAACTAGTCCTCAAAATCATGGCCGAACTAGTTTTTGTCCTCGCTCTCGCAACTAAACAAGTTAATCAAGGGAGACTAAGTAAGTCTCTCCTCTAATAAATGCTCGTAACTCATGGATAGCAGGGAAACATGCAAAGAAGTTTCTGGGAGAAAATGAGATCGAACCCGCCCTCCAGCGACTAGATAGGCTCACAGGAGATGAGACTAAGATGGCAGTTGCTCAGATTCTCAGGGTCGTGACGAAAGGTGCGTATGGGTTACTCCTGCAGTAATGTTCCCGCCGTGAAACGTAGATCGGCTAGGTCCCCGGGCAACGACAAACGAGACCCAAGAGAAACTTCAACGCTGGTTATCACCGCCAGACCCATGGTCGAACCATAACATTGCTCGTGAAGCCTATCACACTGGCACTGCCACATGGTTCATACAAAGCGACACGTTCGCGCAATGGAAGTCGACAGGATCGCTTTTGTGGGTGAACGGCTTACGTGCGCATCTCTCCTTCCTGTCCTTTGCCACTGCTGATAGTTTCTGATGTGTCTTAGCTGGCTCGGGGAAGACTATTATTTCGTATGTGTCATCACAACGACTCTGAACGAGACACGCTCATTTCATTGAAAGCTCAAGCATCATTGAAGAACTCAGAGACGTGTGTCGGCAGGGATTAGCCACACTCTCGATATTTTATTTTGACTTCCGGGATTCTGCCAAACAAAACGCACACAAATTTTTATCGTCCATTCTCATTCAGCTATGTCAACAATCCGATGAATTCTCTCAACACCTTTTATCTATCTACTCAACCCATGGTGATGGCCCCAGAGATCCTAGTATTGATGAGCTTCTGGAGTGCTTGAAGGCTATACTCGCACTTCGAGGGCGGGGCACGCTGTATATCGTTTTGGATGCTCTCGACGAATGCCCGGATTCATCTGGGATCCCCACACAACGGGAAGAGATTCTCAGGATTGTGAGGGTTCTAGTCAACTTAAAACCATCACATCTACGTTTTTGTGTCACCAGTCGGCCCGAGGTCGACATCCGAAACGTCCTCGAGCCCTTAAATCCTTACAACGTGTCACTTCATAACCAAGATGGACAAAAGAAAGACTTGGTTGAATACGTGAAGTCAGTTGTTTACTCGGACAAAACGATGCGAACCTGGCCAGAAGACATCAAGAAATTGGTCATCGATACTCTTGCTGAAAGGGGTGAGGGGATGTACGTGATAATGGTCATGATGTTCCATACCCTTTACCCATGTGATAGTTTCAGGTTTCGGTGGGCCTACTGCCAGCTGGAAGCACTACGCCGGTGTCCCTTGCACGATGTTCCGGCTGCTTTGGCGGAATTGCCAGATACTCTAGATGGGACGTATCAACTAATACTACAGGGCGTCCCTAACAATCTGCAGAGAGATGTCCATCGGATCTTCCAATGGCTTACAGTATCTTCTCGGCCGTTGAGTGTCGAGGAACTCACGGAGGTGTTCACGATGGACATAAGTGAAGAGACATGTGGTATTCCAAAGTTCAACCCGAGTTCGAACCCCACAAATGTCGAAGGCGTGCTGACCGCTTGTTCTGCTTTGGTTTCTGTTGTTCAATTTGAAAAATGGGATTACGACTCAGAGAAGACAGAGGGGTACTCATATCTTCAGTTCGCACATTATTCTGTGCAAGAGTACCTGGCCTCAGATCGGATCGCGAGTTCGACACTTGTTCCGCACTTTCACATTCTCCCCAAACCGGCACATACTCTTCTTGCCAAAGCATGTCTCAGTGTCCTCCTCCAGCTAGACAATAGCATCGACAAGATAAAGCTCCAAAGCTTTCCTCTATCCTTGTATGCGGCGGAGCACTGGTTGGATCATGCGCGGTTTGAGGACGTATCGTTGGATATCCGGGATGAACTGGATCACCTCTTCAACAAGGACAAACCGCACCTGGCCGCGTGGACTTGGCTGTATAGTCTAGAGCATAGCTGGATACGACTCAAATATGACCATCCACCTCAACCCACGGAGCCTGATACAGCCCCCCTCTATTATGCTGCGCTATGTGGCATCCGTGGTGTCATCGAACGACTCCTCGATGCATATCCGCAAGATCTCAATACTCAGGGCGGGTATTATAAAACACCACTACTTGCGGCTTTGAACAAGGGACACCCTGATATCGCGATGTTCCTATTGGAGCGTGGAGCTGACGTAGAACCACGGGGCAGCTGGGGTCAGACTGCGTTATACATTGCTTCGTCCCGCGGATACCCCGATGTCGTGCATTCGTTAATCGACCGTGGTGCAGATCTGAACGCGGAGTGCGATGACAACGACCCTAACTACCCTGGCGGCGTGAAGTTTACACCACTAATCGTGGCGTCGGGAAATGGGAGATTGGAGGTTGCAAGGATGCTGTTGGAAAATGGCGCTGACGTGAATTACCAGGGCAATGTGACGACAAGTGCACTGCACCTTGTGTGGCGTCACCCGTCCAACGAACTCGCCCGATTATTACTTGACTACGGCGCCGATCTCGACGCATTGGATTGCGATGGTGACACCGCATTGCACGTGGCGTCATTGGGGGGACAGACCACTGTCGTAGCGTTACTCCTCCAGTACGGCGCAAACATTCATGCCCGGCGCAAGGATGGACGGACTCCATTGCACTGGGCAGCTGAATGCGAACACCCGGAAGTCGTGCAGATATTGCTCGACCACGGTGCCGACGTGAACGCACGGATGGACGATCGCCAGACTGCGTTGCACCGGGCAGCATACTGGGGGACGCTCGAACATGCGGAGCTCTTGCTGGATCGAGGTGCAGATCCGCATGCACGGACCAGGAAGGGAAAGACACCTTTCCAGGTGGCGTTGGAGAGAAAAGAACCAGAGATTGCACAATTGTTATCGGAGCACATGGGCAAAGGAATGAAGGATGATAAGATGCGAGATTAACGGCGGAGTAAAGGTATCGGAGGAGGCAACTGAAGTCCTACTCTTACAGTAATTTTGCGGACACACCAAATGTCCAATTTACGATACAAATATATACTATTACATATATGTGTCTACAATCACCGTACTGTCTAGTCTATAGTCTAAAGTCATTATTTTATCAATTATTTATCTCCCCGGCTATCTCTCATATCCGAGAACCGGTTTCCCACGGAAGGGAGAGCTAGGCGGTGCTCAGCTGCGGATCCGGATCCGAAAGAGCACCGGCCCAGCGGGCCCACGCACGAGGAGTGCACGAGGCTGCAACGCCAGTACTAGTATCCCTATCCCTCCATCTCCCTCCTGCCGTTTTCTTTCCACCATCCGCTCACACATCCACCCCTCGTACAACCGCATGTACTCAGCTTCAAATCCATCTGCCACTTTAACCGACTTCCAAGCTCTCTTCGATGACGCCCTGAAAAAGTACACCAAACGTACTGGACAAGACCTCCGTGATCACCCACTCGCCCATGTTATCGATAGATGCGACTCTCCTGATACCATCCTCGCCATATTCCAAGAGCAATCCCGGGCATTTGACGAATTCAGGAATGGTGACCCAAAGTTAGTCAAGTGGCTTGAACCTGCCGTCAACGGCTTGTACGCCATTTCGACCAACGCGGCCCTCAGCGCAGGCGCCAGTCTCGTAAGCTTGATCCAACTCCTGTTTTCTATTATCGACGTAGTATGTCCCTTAACTCCAGGCATTTCCCCCGGCAAATGTTGTCTTTTTAGGAATTGGTGTCCTTCTCTCTGTACGTCTCACTTTTGACCCCTCCAGCTACTCCATAGTAATGTCTGTATCTATCAGACGGCCAAGTATGTGAGGGCAAGCTACGATACCCTCGTCGACGTTTTTGAATGTATCGAGAACTTCACAAGGCGCCTTGAGATATATACGGATAGAGAGATCGAACGCACCCCCGCAATGACAGAGACGATAATCAACATAATGGTCGAACTGTTGGCTGTGCTTGCCCTCGCGACGAAACAGATTAACCAGGGGCGGCTGAGTAAGTTTTTCTGCACCCTTTCTTATAACGACTCGCGACGTGACTTGCCACAGAAAAATTTGCAAGAAAGCTTTTGGGCGAACAAGAGGTCGAATTGATCCTTCAGCGACTGGATCGATTAACTCTTGAAGAGTCCAAGATAGCTGTTGCCCAGACCCTAGACGTTGTACACGGTTTGGTCAACAATATGGAGGTCGTAATGGAAGGTATGCATTGCTTCTTCGAATGATTGGATTTATGTTACTTAGCATCAACATCATAGATGGAAAGGCAACAACAGACGATATCCGACAGACGCTCGGTGGGTCTAGGTGACTTACGTAAATGAAGACCATCTTTGATATTAATATTGTCTACTAGTCCTTATGCAAGAGCTAGTAATGAAGGTAAACAAGATGGAACGTTCGTATCCGCCCTTCGATATTTGTATTTCTGGATATGTAAGCTAAGACTACTTGGCAGGCGACCAATTACAAGACAAGCTTCGTCATTGGTTGTCCGCACCAGATCCGTGGACAAATCACAACATTGCACGCAACGCGCATCATGGAGGCACCGCCACGTGGTTCATTGAAGGCGATATCTTCCGAGAGTGGAAATCTACTAGCCGTCTTCTATGGATCCAAGGACTTCGTACGTGAACTGTCCTCTCTTATTTTTCCAACCACTGATGGTCATTGGTATTGTAGCCGGTTCAGGAAAAACCGTGCTCTCGTGCGTATCCCCACAGTGACGGCCATTCATTTAGTCGCACTCACGTCAGTTGCAAGATCGTCGATTATCGAAGAAGTTCAAGATATGCGTCAAATGGGATTGGCTATGGTTGCCATCTTTTACTTCGATTTTCGGGATGGCGACAAGCAGGATGTCCGCCACCTGCTCTCGTCCATTCTCATTCAACTCTGCGGCCAATCCGACAAGTATTCTGAAGTCCTCTCCACCCTCTTTATCAACCACGATCGTGGTTCCCGGCAACCCAGCGAGGGAGCGCTTAGAGAATGCTTGAAGAGCATGCTCAAAATACCTAAGCAAGGCGCACTCTATATCATCGTAGATGCGCTCGATGAGTGCCCTAACTCGTCCGGGTATCCGACACAACGAGAACTGGCCCTCGAGGTCTTGCGAATGCTTATTAACTTACATCTCCCAGATATCCATTTTTGCGTCACCAGCCGGCCAGAGGTCGATATCCGAGAAGCCCTCGAACCCTTGGCCATTCACAATGTCCCGCTTCACGAGCAACCTGGCCAAAATCAGGATATTAACGTTTATATCAATAACTTCGTTCGGTCAGACCCACGGGTACGCCGGTGGCGAGAAGAAGATAAGCAATTGGTAATTGAGACACTGACGACAAGAGCCCACGGCATGTAAGCAATGACTTTCCCGAGTGTGTTTCCTCTACGGCTTACGCCTCCCTGCAGGTTCCGGTGGGTACACTGTCAGGTTGAGAGACTTCGCTTCTGCCTCCCGCCGAGCATCCGACGAGTTTTGGACGAATTACCGGAGACCTTAGACGCGACATACGAACGGACCTTATTAGGGATCAATAAACATACTCAGGAATACGCGTATCGCCTATTCCAATGCCTAGTCATCTCCAGGCGCCCACTTCGCGTCAAAGAGCTTGCTGAGATTCTCGTGAGTCAAACATATGGGGACACAACTTCGGAGCTCAATGTCGGTTGGCGCCCCGAGGATCCAGAAGAATTTATACTTTCCACATGCTCGACGTTGGTCGCTATTGTCTACGGAATCAGGGGGAAAGTAGTTCAGTTCTCACATTTCTCTGTGAGAGAATATTTAACGTCAGCTCGCCTTGCAAATTTGGCACCTATTTCCTACTTCCACATTCTACCTAAACCGGCACATACTCTTCTCGCCAAAGCGTGCCTCAATTGCCTCCTCCAGCTGGACCACAACCTTGATGAGACCAAACTTCAGAACTTTCCCCTGGCCTCGTATGCAGCGGAGCACTGGGTGGATCATGCACGGTCTGAGGACGTATCATGGGATATCCAGGAAGATGTAGATCGCTTATTCGACAGGGACAAACCGCACTTGGCCACATGGATATGGATATACGATTTAAAAGAAAGAGAGATACGATTCTTTCGTTCACCCTATCCCATGCAACTTGATGCAGTCCCTCTCTATTATGCCGCACTATGTGGCATTCGTGATCTCGTGGAGCGTCTCCTTGATGCATACCCACAAGATCTCAATGCTCGTGCTGGCCTGGGTCAAACTGCGTTATACGTGGCATCGTCTCGTGGATACACCGATGTCGTGCGGTCGTTAATCTACCGCGGTGCAGATCTGAACGCGGAGTGCAATGATGGGGACAATATGTACAACGTTGCAAAACTTACTCCACTACTTGTGGCATCGAGAAATGACAGATTAGAGGTTGTAAGGATACTATTGGGAAAAGGTGCAGACGTGAATTACCAGGATAACTCTGGCAGGAGTGCACTGCACCTTGCGTCGCATCACCCGTCCAACAATCTCATCCAGTTATTACTCGACCACGGTGCGAATCTCAATGCATTGGATCGGTGCGGCAACACTGCATTGCATAATGCGTCATCCGAAGGACAAGTCACTGTCGTAATGTTGCTCCTCGAATATGGCGCAAACGTGCATGCCCAGGGCTACAAGGGACGGGTCCCGTTGCACAATGCAGCGGCAAATGGTCACACGGAAGTAATGCAACTATTGCTCGACCACGGTGCTGGCGTAAATGCACAGATGAATGATCGCCAGACTGCGTTGCACCAGGCAGCATACTATGGAAGGCTTAAAGCTGTTGAACTCTTGCTGGATCGAGGTGCAGATCCGCATACCCTGAGTAAGGAGGGAAAAACACCTCTCCAGGTGGTAACGCCGTGGACGAAGAACGGCACGCAGGTCAAACAATTACTATCAGATCACAAGCACAAGGGATTAGAGGACGTCGAGATTAGATTGAGGCTTAATCCAGCGGCGTGCGGGTTTGGGGGGCGAAAATTATAGTAGCTCTACGTTTTACACTGCATCGTTTCCCCCCTGCAGCAGACGTAGCACTATGAAAGATAGGTTCTTTGGGAGTTGATCACACATCAGAACTTTGATAATATATAGAAAGACATGTATCTCCGAAAAGTCCTACATAGGGTTCTGCACCCTGAAGCGGACGTTAATGGAATACAAAAAAAAAAAAGATCCAAGACCGTAGGCGAAGCTGTCGCCGTAGATTTCAACCAAGGACTATGGGTTTCTCAGAACAATTTGATTCACTGCATCATCATGTTAAATTTGACGAATAGGATAATAGAGTTCGCAGGCAGGAAGAGTGCACGAGTCCGAAGTATCATCGTGTTTAGCGACAGTGTAAATACATGGCAGCGCTCAAGAGTATGGAAAGGAAAGAAATAAAAGCAGAGTCAGTCATATGGATAGCAGCTGAACCTCGTGAAGAACGAATTCCCACAATCGCTAGACGAGAAGAGAAAGGAGAAATTGATATCCGAGAAGGCCGACATAATAAAAGAGTAGGAAAGAGAGAGGAAGAGAATGGTAAATTATAGCCCAGTATACCATCCAAATGGAGGAAGGGTCCTCTGTCTTCTTCGGTCTGCGGGTGATGTCGGCTTGCTGCTCCAGCCAAGTAGAGGTGGGATTTACTACTGTAGACGGCTGCTGAATCGGAGCGTCACGCTGAGTGGCGCATCCATCCGAGAAGTGGGTGGAAGAGAAATAGGTCCAAGTCAGTGTTATTCGTTTTGCCACACGGGACTGCAACACGATATCGTGAATATAGGCGATGTGGTAGAGGGGACTGAGACGTACCGTCTGAGCACTCTCCATGAGGTCAAATTGGAGCTTCTTCTCGCTCAATTCCAACCCCCCAAAGCCCATCGCTTCCGACATGTGCCACTTCAGGTTCATTACAGTAAACTCCAGAATCGCTCTTCTCCCGCGATGACAGGGTTTCCAATACCAAAGTAGTCTGTCGGGCTATCCCCAAGCATAGATACTGTGTAGGATGTGTCCCATGGCGTTGGTGGCGCGAAGATACTCGAGATAAGTATGGTGGAAGGGTAATGCTGCGGGGCCAACGCCAAAAAGAATGGGTCAAAAAAGTGGAGAGTGTGTGGGAGGGGTGCGCCCTGAGGAGGAAGACATTAATAATGATCGAGGAGAGAGGCTGCTGCAAGGGAAAGATGAGTGCTTCAAGGTGGGTTGCCGGATAGTCTTGTACTGAAAAGAGATTAGTATTGTATGAAAAAGGATATGGAGAAGAACATCACTTACCAAGTTCGGCTTCACTCCACTCAACGTCTGCACCCCCAAGAAAGGAGACCTCAAACGGCATTGCCTCCTGAGACACGCATCACACGGGCCAGACCCCAACGGAGACACATGGCGAGTTCTGCGGGGCCAGCAAAGCATGCCTCCTCGAGCCATGTACTCCCAGCGTCCGGCGCTGGATACGAAACGCAACTGCGAAGGGATGCTTGAATGAGACGACGGACACCAGAAGAAATGATATCGAGGGCGAGAGAAGAGAAAAGAGAAAAGAAAAGGAGTGGTGAGACCACGTGTGCCGAGCTCCTCGGTGACGGTGTGGACGAGGAGGTGGACCTCATCGAGCTCGAGGATGATGTAGGGATGATGGGAAGGGTAGCCGTATTCTTGTTCGCGGTGGCGGTGACCTGTGATGCATATCGTTGACAAGAGACTCTACGGCAGAGGGTCGAAAGCAAGGCTAAATTAGGTTGGGGGAGAGGAGCGGGAGGGCAAGCGACATGCGAGGGAGGCGCCCGCGCACAGAATTGATGATCACGAAAACACGCGAAAGGGTGAGACCATACCCTGAGGTCTCAGCGCATCGGGAAAGTGTGACGATGGTAGAGAGAGAAAAGATGGAGAGAAAGGGAATAGTAACGAACCCCGTTCCGATTCTGATATAGGGTCGACGCCGGGTGGGTCGAGGTTGAGGGGGGGGAAGCAGCCGTCGGGGATGACCGGCTCTTCCTCGTCGTGGATGGGACACGGTGCCCTGCCCTTGACGGCGCTTAACGTACGAGTGCGAGTCTTTTCGACATTTCTGTCCTTCTTTGCTGGTGCGGGGACCGTGCCAGGGGAACCTTTGGCAGGACTTCGGCTAGAAACGCGGCCAAACTCATCTGAAAGGTCGATGGATGGCTTCTGTGACTTTGAAGGGGAAGTGGTCGAACGGGAGAATAAGCAGGGCATGGGAAAGTGGGTGAATGAGAGAGAAGTGGGAGGGAATGGGACCTAAGCGGCGGTCGAGAGCGGAAAAGGGCGAAAGGCGAGAGCGATTGACAACCATCATCGGTCTTGTGCTGCGTCCTTGTTTCGTCGATCGTTCGAGATGATCAGTCGCCCTCACCTTCGTCAGTCGTTTGTCTGTCGAGATGAAAACCTGAAATCGTCGAGGCAATACCGAGAACATGGCGCTTACGAGGAGAATCTAGAGATGATCTGGCAGATCGCCTTTGGGCTGATCAAAGTCTTAACTAGCGACGGGATAGGAAAGGGTTTTCCCATATTGGCACCATTCTAGATCGAGAGGATCATGCGGTGGATCTGTTCCCGCTCACCAAAACCAAACTCGGAAGTGTCACGTCCACGTCCGGGCGTTATCCTCGTGGATGCGATCACCGCTTTCGAGCTCGGTGATATTGATGACACGCTTGCAATATCTTTGCCGAATGCAACAGCTGCGTATAGAAACAGTGTGACGAGGTCATCGCGAAAGAACTAGCACTGCTGGCCATGGAGCACAGTCTGATTCAGGGATTCATCTCCACAGAATGACTGCGTGAAGGCGCGATTCTCCTGCGCTCGAAATTGCCCACCCCGCAGTACGCACCAATACCGTGTCTTAACAGCAAGTACCGGTCCGACACAAAAAAGTTCTTTAGGAGGTCGAATAAGAGAGAATCAGAACAGAGTAGTAATGACGGAGAGAAACGCACGTTGGAATGACTACTAGAGGCAAGGGACTTTCCCAAGTCCCACTACCAGCTTCCAAAATCCCACGCCCGCAAGATATCCGCCACTCGCTGAACCCCAACACATTTTGGCCAGCTAGTTTCGTGTTCATCGCAACTTGGAGCTGTATTGAAGAGTAGCACCGTCATTAATTTTCGGAAGCCTTTCATCGGAAGCTATGAAAACTAACATCATGTGCGTTGTTTTGATCAGCGGAGTGGAGTGCACAGAGCTGATACAAGGCAAGCGAACGAAATGTGTCGAAATGATCTTCGCTTGGCCATTTGCAACGTCGCGGTGAGAAGCCAGTGAAGGAGAGATCGTTCGCCAGCTAAGCAGAGACCCCGACGGGGTTTGGAACGGAGTTTGAAAAGAGCCACCTAGTCTTGAGATCGATGAAGGCGACGCCTCGGCAAGACAGACTGCATCGTACAGTGGGCCCATGTTTTTGTTTTATTTCCTCTGTCACGGGAGCTAGAAGGGTATGAATACCATGGGGCTGTGGCTTGTGCTTCATGTCCTGTATGATAGTTAGTCAGTGAGCGGAGTAGCAGATCCAAATGGGCACCGTCACTGCTGAAGCGAGATAGTAAGTCCCGCGCGTGAGTTTGATGAGATAGAGGGAATCGTGACTGAGATCGTGAAAGGGGAATTCAATGCGAGAGGCAAGGCAAGTCGCGAAAAGGGGAATCTTTATTTCAGGATGCTTGAGAGGGGATTATATACAAAACTAAGGCTGTACATTACGAGTGCCGAGGAGTACGAATCTAAAAGTAATACTACGAACACAGCGGGTCAGAGGATCACGGGAAACAGGCATGAAAGGACAAGAATGAAAGGAAAGTGGCGTTGAGGTGGGAGCTCGGGCGGCACGATGCGGTGCGGAGGGACACGTGCCTTCCATAGGCAACCGCAAAGGGTACCTTACACTGCACCGCCCCGCATAGGCACGAACTTGAATGCACAAGGCTGCAACCCCCTTGACAACGCCCCCATATCCAAGTATTCTGCCCTCCCCCTCGGCCCCATCCTGACTTTCCCCTTCTATCTTCCCCTCACAACATCCCTCATTACTAGTTCGACCCCATGTCGTCAGCATCCAATCCATCCCCTGCTTCATACTTTCAAGATCTCCTGGATGACGCCCTGACAAAGTACGCCAAACGCACAGGGCAAGACCTCCGAAATCACCCACTCGCCAACGCAATCGATGGGTGCAACTCTCCCGATGCGATCCTCGCCATCTTCCAAGAGCAATCCCGGGCATTTGACGAATTCAGGAATGGCGACCCAAAACTGGCCAAATGGCTAGCACCCGCCGTTAAAGGGTTACACGCCATTTCGACCAACGCAGCCCTCAGCACTGGCGCTAGTTTTGTAGGCCTAACCCAGTACCGTATTTTATCACTCACATAATACAAACCATTACCCTTAGGCATTTCCCCCTGCAACACTTATCTTTTCAGGAATTGGTGTCCTTCTCTCGGTACGTCTCATCTTTGAACTCTCTAGCTGGCTCGTAGTAATATCTGCTTCTGCCAGACGGCCAAGTACGTGAGGACAAGCTACGATACCCTTATCGATGTTTTCGAGTGTATCGAAAACTTCACAAGGCGCCTCAAGATTTTTACCGAGATCAAGCCCACTCCTGCGATAACAGAGACGATAATCAAGATACTGGTCGAAATGTTGGCTGTGCTTGCCCTCGCGACGAAGCAGATTAACCAGGGGAAATTGAGTGAGTCTTCCGGCACCCATTCTTATGACAAACTCGTGACTTGAGCCGTCGTAGAGAAATTCGCAAAAAAGCTTTTGGGTGAACACGGCATTGAATCGATCCTTCAGCGACTGGATCGACTAACCCTTGAAGAGTCAAAGATAGCTGTTGCCCAGACTCTTGATGTCGTACACGGATTGGTCAATAGCATGGAGGTTGTAATGGAAGGTAAGCGTCGCATTCTAAAATTATCGCGTTTATCCTACTTAACATGAATCTCGTAGATGGAAATGCATCAACAGACAATATTCGACAATCACTCGGTGGGTTTGGGGTGCATGCACGAATGAATGTTATCTTTGACATTGTTCCCCAGTCCTTATGCAAGAGCTAGTAATGAAAGTAAACAAGATGGACCGTTCGTATCTGCCATCTGATATTGTATGTCCGATTATGTGAGCTGAGGCTTCTTGGCAGGCGAACAGTTACAAGACAGGGTTCGGCATTGGTTGTCTGCGCCAGATCCGTGGACAAACCATAACATCGCTCGCAAAGCGCATCACATCGGGAAGAACCTCCCGCAATAAAACAAGATCATTAGCAGTAATTTTTTGTAATATAGTGTC
>QFEY01003128.1:0-25481 GCA_003316435.1 Russula virescens | reverse complement strand
CACGGAATTGCTTGGGAAGATTATGGCCCAGACGCTTTCCATCCTTGCACTTTCGACAAAGACGGTGACAGAAGGGTGGATGAGTGAGTCGATTCATAATCCATATTCATTCTTGTCTGACTACGGCTCAGAGAAATTCGGGAAGAAGCTGATAGGAAGGACGGATGTTGAAGATGGGCTTCTACGGTTGGACTCGCTTACGAAGGAGGAGAGCCTAATGGCGGTGGCTACGATTCTAGAGGTTGCAGATCGTGTGGATGGCAACGTGGAACAGATCAAGGCCCTCGCCGAGACTGCCGGTAGCAAGGTCGAACAGATCAAGGTCCTCACTGAGACCACAGATGGCAGAGTACAGGAAATTGGCTACACTGTGAAAGCGGTTGAAGCACGTACGCAATGTTTTCTGTCTTCCTTCACACACGTGCCGACTCTATTTCCCATTGCATCTTGAACAGGAATGGATGACCAACAGCGTTCGTTACTCGACGGTATCATCGTTGGCTGTCCACACTGACACGCACCACAGGGAACCAGATGCAAAAGGAACTTCGAACATGGCTCTCTCCCCCCGACTATTGTTTCAATCATAATAATGCGCGTAAGATTCAGCACGATGGAACCGCAACATGGTTCACTCAAAGCAGCAAATTTCGAGATTGGAAGAACAATCCTTCTTTGTTGTGGATCAATGGAAATCGTGCGTTTCTCTTGCCTATTCTGCCTGATGGCGTGCTGATTCCTTCTCCCACACCACAGCCGGTGCCGGAAAGAGTATCCTCTGGTAGGCGATGCCATCACCTGGTTTCTGTCACAAGTGATCCATGTCGTTGGTCAGCTCTGCCATAATCGAGGACATCAAGAAATCACAAGAAGGCACATCGGCCTTGGTCGCGTTCCATTACTTCGACTATAAGGACAAGGACAAGCGACATGTCCGCGGCTTGTTGAAATCCATTCTATTCCAGCTCAGTGGCGACTCTGATCGCTGCCTGGATATTCTTCATCGACTGTATAAATCGTGCCGCGACGGCGCCGAACCACCCGGTGATCCCACTCTTGCTAACTGTCTCAAAACGATGGTCGGACTCCCGGGACAGTTTCCCATTTTCGTCATCATGGATGCTTTGGATGAGTGTCCGAACAACACTGGAACACCATCTGCCCGCGACGAGGTGTTGGACTTTGTGGAAGATCTTATCGGGTTGGGCCATTCGAATCTTTTCATATGCATTACCAGTCGGCCCGAGCAAGACATACAGACCGTTTTGAACCCTCTGACGTCTGTATCGCGTCGCGTCGCCCTTCACGAGGAAATTGGACAACGAGAGGATATTTACAAGTTTGTGCGCTCTTTCGTCTACACAGACAGGGCTATGCGGAGATGGAAGGAAGAAGACAAGGAACTTATCATCAGCACTCTCCCCCAACGAGCCAGCGGCATGTGAGATGCTTTCGTTTCATTACTCAGTTACTATTGCTCATAGTCTTTGACAGGTTCCGCTGGGTATACTGCCAGCTGGACAGGCTACGTCGGTGCTTCCCTTCGAGCATTCGGAAGACTCTGAATGAATTACCACCAACTTTGGACGAGACATACGAGCGGATATTACAAGAGATTCCGGGAGATCAAAGTCAGCATGTGCATCGACTGTTTCAGTGCCTGGTCGCAGCTGTTCGGCCTCTCCGGGTTGAAGAGCTGGCAGAGATATTCGCGATTGAATTTGACGGAGAGAGGACAAATGTTGTGACTGGCTGGCGCCCTGAAAATCCAGAAGACGCTATACTTTCTGCCTGTTCCACCTTGATTTCCATCATCGACAATGACGATGACGATGACGATGACTCGGACAGCGACTCGGAGGGTGATAACGAAGGCAACGACAACGAAGGTTCAAAACGCTCAAGAATCGTCCAATTCTCTCATTTTTCAGTGAAAGAGTTTTTGACCTCCAATCGCCTACAGGCGTCCGAGGTCGTAAACCTTCGCCACTACTACATTTCCCTCGATTCCGCCCACACTATTCTCGCAAGAGCATGCCTCACGATCCTGCTACAGCTGGACGAAACAATTGACAGGAAGCGCCTCGCGACGTTTCCTCTAGCGTTGTATGCTGCTGAGCACTGGTTCGCTCATGCAAAGAACGAGGACGTGTCACCACGAGTCCAAGATGCCATGGAACAGTTCTTCAACCCGACTCGGCCACACCTTGCAGCATGGGTTTGGATATACGATGCAGAATGGGATCAGCTTCGACACGTTGACGAACTCGCTGATCGCCCGTCGCATCTCGAGGCACCTGCGTTGTACTATGCGGCATCATATGGACTTTGTGGGCCGGCCAAGTACCTCATCTCCATGCACGGTCAAGACGTCAATCTCAAGTGTGGTTTGCGCGGAAGTCCATTGCACGCGGCATCTCGGAACGGACATCTCGATGCTGTGTCTCTATTACTTGATCATGGGGCCGACGTGAATCTAACAAACGAAAGAAAGCGAACTCCCCTATGCGCAGCATGTGATGGTCGACATCTGAAGATCATGCAGCTTCTGCTTGAACGTGGAGCAGCTGCGGACGTGTATTACGATGAACATGGATTACTAACCCATGACGCATCGTACAGGGGACGCGCTGAGGAGATACGCTTGCTTCTACAGCACAATGCCGACGTAAATGCCATCGGCAAGGCAAACCGTACGCCACTCCACTGGGCATCGAGGCACGTGGACGTCGCGCAAATACTCCTGGAACACGGGGCTGACATCAACGCCGTATCTGACGACGGAACTCCTTTGTGTCGTGCATCGTACGATGGATCCCTCGAGGTCGTGCGGCTACTGCTCAAACACGGAGCGGATGTGCATATCCGGGCACCAGGTGGTGAGACCCCATTCCAGGTGGCTACAAGGCGTGGACGCACTGAAATTGCGCAGCTGTTGTTGGAGCATGGAGCGGTGAAAGAATAAGATGGCTGCGGCAAGCGCTAGCAATAGAGTTGCTTGTATCATACTTGTTTCTGTATCTTACACGTCGTCCGTGGTATATCCAATTTTGTTTTTTTTCGGCTGTATTACAGTAGTACGAACTCCACTGCCGGACCCGGGCGTGAGCATGGTACTCTCGACGATGAGAATGCCAGTGTTACTCATCCAACTTGAAGGGTAATGGGAAACCAAAAAACGCAATCCTTGTTGTACACTCGTATCAACCACAAATTAGATGTCTAGACTGCGTCCGGCGTCTCTGGAGATCGGGTGCAAAGAGAAGCTGAATCACGGTATCTACCTACCCCTCCTCCCTTTCGTCATAGAGAGCACCCCACATTTCAACCTCTGCGGTAGGGATACTTGAACCCGTCGTGCCAGTCCGTTGTACGATAGCAATAGAACTACAAAACTTCCACGACGCACGACTTGGAACGTGTTTTCCCATTGACCGTTCAGAACAGTCACCAAAGGAAAGCCTCGCACAACAGTCTCTGTTTCCCTCATGTAGAAAAGCCATGCGTCCAAGTCGCGCTGGTCACGGTGCCGTTGAGTCGTGTTAGAGTTGCACCGTAACCGTGACCGCAAAGCCAAAGTAAGTTCGAATCTTTGTTGTTTTTGAAAGTCCGAATCTAGAAGCGAGCCCGAGGCTTTACCAGCTCGAAGGAGATGGAGCGACAGAATGCCTGCAATAACTTGAATCGCCAGCGTAATTTTAACCCTAGCCAGGAGTAAAAGACAGTCATGCATACTGGTCAGGTCTCTCGGGGCGCGACGGCCCGAATCCGAATCACGCAATGACAACACGTGACGACCCACAAGCAAATTCGACTGACCAAAAAAAAAGAAATAAGGAAGATATACTACGCGTTCTCTTTTGTTCATTACAGCACAAGGCGGAAAAAGGAAAAAGAAGCAGAAAGAGTATTATGAAAAATGAGGACCATCTGAGAGAATTGATGCTAGTATGTTCAGCTCAGATTCGGATCTCTGTTTATTGTATCGACGTATCGTCAGTTATCAAGAGGGAAAAGAGAAGGGGACCTCATCGCGATTACCCTTTCGCCCTACTAATCACTTACATCCAACAATTTCAAGACGTATAATGTGTATATATTGTTACGCCTTTCTCCAAACCAACCAAAAATACGAAGAACAAAGAAAAGAACACAACCGAATATCTGTAAGGTAACAAATCTTTTCTTTTTATTTCATACACAAGGGTGGCAGCACCCGCAGCATCAGAACAGAAAAAACAAAGGCGCAACTAAAAGCTTTTTGGAAGGGATGGAGGCCGAGAGATGGTTTACTACAGACGATATGATGGAAACGTGGAAAAGAAAAGAGGGAGAGGATTGCAATCTGGATCAGGAATCATGAGAATAGTATCAGCGAGTCAGAATCTGGGGTCATTATCGAGAAGACTTGGGACTGGAGAATGTAGGTAGGTAGGAAGGGCAAAACGAGCGCAGGGAGAGTCGACGACGAGTATTTGGACGATCAAAAAAGTGTTTCGAAAAAAAAACATATCTGAAGATGGTTTTTTTTTTGACAGAAACCTTTGAAGATCCGAGCGCAGGAAGGGCGAGGGGCAAGATAAGAATGGCAAAAGACACCCAAGAGAGAGTCCGCATCGCTCTCAAAGAAACGACAACAAGAAGCCCGGAAAAACTGTTCACATGGGTGGACGTTTCAAGCGTTCATTCGCTTGTCTACTACGCAGCCGATGGAATCGGGATCGAGCCCGACGTGGATACGCCCTAAGAGTAAAGAATTGGTGAATGACCTTCGTGGATCAAGGGAGGTGAAGTCCTCACCTGAGTGCGACAGGCGGGGCAATTATTGCGGCCCGTCTCGAGCCACCGGTCCACACAATCCTTGTGGAACACATGCCTACATGACAGCAACCTCAAATCCTCCTCAGCTTTATAATCCTCCAGACAGATGAGGCACTACATTCCAACCAATTTACGCTCAGCACCTCATCCCACTATGTGAGCAGAAAAACAGAGAGAAGTACGCACTCGATCGACACACATCGGCGAGACACGCCCGGCCTTCTCGTACTCAGCGAGCACGTTCATACGTATCACCTCGAGGCCAGAATTATCAATGTCCTCCTTTGACGCTGTCTGCGGCCTCGCCTGCCCGAGTAACTCCGCGAGCTCCTCGAACGAGTCAAGAGGGTCCGTGCCGGTCACGAGCTGGTGATTCGGCGGGTAATATCCTGACAAATAAAGTTCAACAACGTAGGCAAAGTGGTCAGTTGAATAGGTGCCTCACCGCCGATAACGTAAATGAAGAACGTCGTGGATCCATGCCCATCATCGCCCCCGTGTGTAGGCCCTTCAGTACTGCTTGAACCAGAGCCCTCGTGGCGTGTTGAACCCGAACCTGAACTTGCGCCGTTCGCTGGTCGTAGTCCGCGGAAGGCATCAGCTGCACGTGACGACCATCGACGTTCACGATTCCGGGGTGAGTCTGGCACCTCGCCAAGAATACCGTCCTCTTGTGCCTGATCGCTTTCCTGGACTGCATCCTCCTGCTGTCGTTGTACTGGTAGTAATGGTGGTGCTGGTGGCGGTGGAGGTGGAGGTTGCTCGTCGCACCCGTCTGTATGTCTGTGCCCGTAACCATGTACGGACTGAAGCCCCACAACGATGACGGGAACCACCGTGTTCCCCTCCTGCCTGTTCGTTTGCGTCGTATCCGCAGCGGGAGTTGTCGACTCACGCTCACCTGACGGTGCACCCAATTCAGTAGACGCAGGCGGTGTTGTCGCAGGAGGTGGTGGTAAGGGTGGCGCTTGTGACAAGCCTGGGGTTGGTGTCCAATGTGGGACAACCATGGGCAGGAACCGATACATATGCCACCAGTTGATACCCCCACTAGGCCTGCGCTCTGAACCTGCAACGGTGTGCCGTGTTGGTGTTTGTGGCGCAGAGGGGGGCTGGGATGGCTGTGGAGAAGGAACGGGTGTCAAATCCGATACGATCTCCCCTTCAAGTTGACGATCATCCCCAATTTCGGGTACATTGTCAACAGGTTGACGATCAGGAAGGAGATCGTCGTCATCGGGTGGGAGCGCCGGAAGATTTCCCCAAAGTCGACGTCCTCATCTGCTTGGCGTCATTTTCTGATAAAGGTGCCTCCTGCGGGTATATCAGAGGTGGAGAGTCCACACCAACTGGCTCGACTTCTTGTCCTTGTTCGGGCTCAGCCTCGCCTATAGGCTGACCATCTTCCAACGTCCTTCTTAGATCAACCTGAGGTCGATCAAGAACCTTTCAAAGCTATCTTCGGGTGGGGGTGATAGCTCTCGCTGTTGACTCTGCTGCCGTCTCTGCTGGCCATCACCCAGGTTCACTTCGATCGCAGGAGATGATGGACCACCAGATCTAGATCCCGATCCGGAACTATCGTCGAGCCCCACGCCTATCTGGAAGGCTCGCGCCATATCCGCGAGGAGCTGCGTGCATGGGTCGACTGGTGTAACCGGACTTGCACTGGGAGTAGGCTCGGGGTCGAGAGGCGGAGGAGATACTGCGGGTGGGGACACAGGAGTAGTCGTGGGAGAGGAGGGACGAAAGCCGAGGCGATCACGCAAGCCGGCCCACGCGTTGCGCATGCGATCGCAAGAAGCGAGGCCTGCAGTGGGTGTGGGGGAAAGTGGGCGGGATTGACCCTGGCTCTGGGCTTGGCTTTGGCTCTGACTTTGGCTCTGGCTCGGGGCCTGGGTCTGCTCAGATACGGGTGAAGGCATAGCCTGCTGAGATCCTTGAACGCCCGGAGAGTTCGGTAGGCCAAGACCAGAACTCAAAAGAGGTTCAGAAGCACCGGAAACAAGCGAGGCGGCAGTCGCGGCGGTGGCGACACTTAAGAACGATACCGTGCTTCTTATTAACTAACATGACAGCATAAAGGATGAAAGGGCACGCACCTCAGGAGGGTTCCAAGCACTTCGATGCTAGTTGGGGAGAGGGATAATGGGCGAGATGCGGGGACGGGAGGCTCTTCCTGTGTAGGCATTCCTGCGACGTATCAGTGGTGGGGCTCGACTCTTCCTGGTTCTCGCTCTCTGAAAGAGCACTAGTTTCGGATGGTTGGGATTCAGGGGCGGCGTAAGAGGAGCGACGCGAGCGCATGGGTCGAGCCAGGATCTCAGACAACCTCCGTCGTGAGGCCGGCTCTCCCGGCGGTGGAACCGAGGAGGCTCAGCGAGGCATTGCCTCACTGTGTTCCGATGTCCCTGGCTGGGAAACATCGGATGTGTGCACGACCCCCTGGATGACGACGAGGGTGCCTGCAGCTGGGAAGTTGCGCCTCGCTTCTGGGACCGGTGGTGGTGGCGGTTGGGATGGGTCGGGTGGAGTAGCTGGCCTCTCCATGACGTTGAATGCGTCTGAATTGTCACGGTTACGGCCTGGTGTATCGTCCTGTGTAATAGGGGCAGATGGTAAAGGAGCAGGGTCGTGGTTGAGGGCAAGAGGATCATCACGTGGTGGAGGGGAAGATGGGGTAGACGGCGATGCGGAAGAGGAAGGAGAGATTTCTGTGGCGGTGCTCTGGAGGAGCATAGAGTTAGTTTGGGATACGTTGACGGTCGAAACACTGGAGGAGGGAGAGGAAGTACCGACGAGAGCGGTACTTGGCAGGTCATTCACTCTCGCAAAGAGATTGTCATTGTCCTCCTTTGCCTTGCCCTTTTGGTCCGTCATTGTTGCCCCACTCGATAGTGGTGCGGAAGGATCCGATACCATGCGTGTTCGTGAGGGTCCACCGAGTTGGTGTGATTCGTCCAGCTCGGGATGCTCGTGGAGCGTCGTTGTCGTCGTCCTTGCCGGCTCACTCATCTTTCGGCGGCGACAGTCAAAATTTCAGCGCTTGTGGGCGTTGGAAGTGCCATGGATATCAATTCCACTGGGGGGGTAGCATTGGGGGCCCAGGCAGTTGTGGAGGGGGAGCGCAGGCTGCCGAGGAAGGACTTTCGCCTACTGCGCTTTGTTGGAGGGATTTGATGATGGGAGAGATCGGAGTTGTGATGGGAAGGATGGGGGGTGGAGTGTCTGGGGATGGATTGGCGGGAGAGAGGGAAGAATCGTCCGCAATGCAGGTCGTAGAAGATTAGAGAGAAGGGAGGGTTGGAGTTAAGGAAACAGGATTGTCGGGACGATGACAGGAGGGGAGGGAAGATTGAAAGTGTGAGACAGAGCGCACAGTGCGTTGTGGGTGTAAAAAGATACTGTGAGAATGAAAAGGGAATAGTAGAGGAAGGAAGTGAAGCAGGTTACAAAGGCCAATTGTATGGATTCTGGTAGGAATTCAAGGTCGTGTGCAGTATCAGCGGAATCAACTTCCGCCTATTGCATTGCAATGACGGCTAGCGGGCCGTGGCTCCCGTTCCCATGCCTTTCTCTTCTTTCGACTTTAAGTGCGCCTACTACATACCTTGTGCATGCGATATGCCTTTCTCCAAACCAACCAAAAACAATGAGAAAATTGAAAAGCATAACCAAAAATCTTCAAGGTTACCAAAAAATAGGTTGGAAATGTGTAAACGTACAAACAAAAAGAATGACAAAATACACCCGAGAGTGTGTCAGCTTCGCTCTGAAAAGTTGTGAAAACTCGAATGATGACCGGGATGGAGAGTGTGTTCGCATGTTGAGCACGTTAAGTTCTCGTTCGTATGTCTACTACGCAGCTGAAGGATAGTTATCGGACATAAGGTAGATAACCCCTCTAATAGTAATTAGTCTTTTTCTTGTGCTTCTTCGCTCCCTATAAGCGCTCAGATAGTAAGTAAGCGTGAGAAATATACAGCCACCTCGTGTACATGCCGCGACTGTACTCCAGTACTACTGTAGTAGCGCAGTTGTGCTCGTTGCTCGACCCAATTACTTGGACGCATCTTCACTCGTAATCCTTCCACTTTCCTACTGCTCTCCCAATGTCTACAACCAACCAAACAGTAGGCCCTTCGCGATCCGACAATAACTTTACCGCCATATTTCAAGTTGCCGAGACCGAGTATGAGGCCGTGACAAGCAAACCCCTACGCACCCATCCCTTTGCCACCCAGTTCGACAGCTGTCACAGCCCACAGGCCGTCTCGACCGTACTTCGAACCCAAGCTCAGGCCTTCAGCAAATTTCGTATCAATGAAGAGAAATTGATGGGATGGCTGGATCCAGTAGTCCATATCCTATTTACATTTTCAGCAACGCTTGGATCAGGAATCGGACTGGTAAGCGATCCTGTGCATTCTGCGTCATGGTTCTCTGACATCTGGTCCTTAGAAATTCCCTCCTGCACAAACCATCTTTACCGCGATCGGCGTGCTTGTTGCGGTACACTTCTTCCCTGACTGCCTTGTTGTGCATAGATCTGATATTCAAATCTACAGGCAGCCAGGGATGTCGCCACAGACCACAAAAAGGTCATCCAGCTCTTCGAACGGATTCATCTCTTCCTTCAACGTTTGAACAAATATATTGGGACTCCACTTACGAGAGAGTTCACGGAATTGCTTGGGAAGATTATGGCCCAGACGCTTTCCATCCTTGCACTTTCGACAAAGATGATGACTGAAGGGTGGATGAGTATGTCGATTCATGATCCATATTCATTCTTGTCTGACTATGGCTCAGAGAAATTCGGGAAGAAGCTGATAGGAAGGACGGATGTTCAAGATGGGCTTCTACGGCTGGACTCTCTTACGAAGGAGGAGAGCCTAATGGCGGTGGCTACGATTCTGGAGGTTGCAGATCGTGTGGATGGCAACGTGGAACAGATTAAGGTGATTGCTGAGTCCACCGATGGCAACGTCGAACAGATCAAGGTCCTCGCCGAGATCACCGATAGCAAGGTCGAACAGATCAAGGTCCTCAATGAGACCACCGATGACAGAGTACAGGAAATTGACTTCACTGTGAAAGCAGTCGAAGCACGTACGCAATGTTTTCTGTCTTCCTTCACACACATGTCGACTCTATTTCCCATTGCATCTTAAACAGGAATGGATGACCAACAGCGTTCGTTACTCCCCGATGGTATCATCGTTGGCTGTCCACACTGACACGCACCACAGGGAACCAGATGCAAAAAGAACTTCGAGCATGGCTCTCTCCTCCCGACTATTGTTTCAATCATAATAATGCACGTAAGATTCAGCATGATGGAACCGCAACATGGTTCACTCAAAGCAGCAGATTTCGAGATTGGAAGAACAATGGTTCGTTATTGTGGATCAATGGCAATCGTGTGTTTCTCTTGCCTATTTCTGTCTGATGGCGTGCTGACTCCTCCCACACCACAGCCGGTGCCGGAAAAAGTGTCCTCTGGTAGGTGATACTATCACCCGGTCGCTGTGATAAGTGATTCATGTGGTTCATCAGCTCTGCCATAATCGAGGACATTAAGAAATCACAAGGCACATCGGCCCTGATCGCGTTCCATTATTTCGACTATAAGGACAAGGACAAGCGACATGTCCGCGGCTTGTTGAAATCCATTCTATTTCAGTTCAGTGCCGACTCTGATCGCTGCCTGGATATTCTTCATCGACTGTATAAATCGTGCCGTGACGGTGCAGAACCACCCAGTGATCCCACTCTTGTTAACTGTCTCAAAACCATGGCTGGATTCCCAGGGCAGCTTCCCATTTTTGTCATCATGGACGCTTTGGACGAGTGTCCGAACAGCACTGGAACACCATCTGCCCGCGACGAGGTGTTGGACTTTGTTGAAGATCTTGTCTGGTCGGGCCATCTAAACCTGTTCATATGCATTACCAGTCGGCCCGAGCAAGACATACAGACCGTTTTAAACCCTCTGACGTCTGTATCGCGTCGCATCGCCCTTCACGAGGAGATTGGACAACGAGAGGATATTTACAAGTTTGTGCGCTCTTTTGTCTACACAGACAGAGCTATGCGGAGATGGAAGGAAGAAGACAAGGAATTCGTCATCAACACACTCCCGCAGCGAGCCAGTGGCATGTGAGATATCTCCATTTCATTACCTGGCTGCTATTGCTCATCGTCTGACAGGTTCCGCTGGGTATTTTGCCAGCTGGACAGGCTACGTCGATGCTTCCCTTCAAGCATTTGGAAGACTCTGAGTGAATTACCACCCACTTTGGACGAGACATACGAGCGGATATTACAAGAGATTCCGAGAGATCAAAGTCAGCATGTGCATCGACTGTTTCAGTGCCTGGTCGCAGCTGTTCGGCCTGTCCAGGTTGAAGAGCTGGCGGAGATATTTGCGATTGAATTTGACGGAGAGAGGACAAATTTTGTGGCTGGCTGGCGCCCTGAAAATCCAGAAGACGCTATACTTTCTGCCTGTTCCACCTTGATTTCCATCATTGACAATGACAATGACGATGGCGATGACGATGACGATAACTCGGATGGCGACTTGGAGGGTGATAACGAAGGCAATGACCACGAAGGTTCAAAACGCTCAAGAATCGTCCAATTCTCTCATTTTTCAGTGAAAGAGTTTTTGACCTCCGATCGCCTACATGCATCCGAGGCCGTAAACCTTCGCCACTACCACATTTCCCTCGATTCCGCCCACATTATTCTTGCAAGAGCATGCCTCACGATGCTGCTACAGCTGGACGAAACAATTGACAAAAAGCGCCTCGCGACGTTTCCTCTAGCGTTGTATGCTGCTGGGCACTGGATCGCTCATGCCAAGAATGAGGACGTGTCACCACAAGTCCAAGATGCCATGGAACAGTTATTCAACCCGACTCGGCCATACCTTGCAGCATGGATTTGGATATACGATGCAGAATGGGGTCAGCTTCGACAAATTTGCCGTCTCGCTGATCGCCCGTCGCATCTCAAGGCATCTGCGTTGTACTATGCGGCATCATGTGGACTTTGTGGGCCGGCCAAGTACCTCATCTCCATGCATGGTGAAGACATCAACGCCAAGTGTGGTATGCGCGGAAGTCCATTGCACGCGGCATCGAGGAACGGACATCTCGATGCTGTGTCTCTATTACTTGATTATGGGGCCGACGTGAATATGACAAACGAAAGCAAGCAAACTCCTCTATGCGCAGCTTATAATGGTCGACATCTGAAGATCATGCAGCTTCTGCTTGAACGTGGAGCAGCTGCGGACGTGTATTACATTGAAGCCGGATTTATACTCCATGATGCATCGTTCAATGGACTCGCTGAAGTGATACGCTTGCTTCTACAGCATAATGCCGACGTAAATGCCATCGGCCAGGCAAACTGTACGCCACTGCACTGGGCATCATCTCAGGGGCACGTGGACGTCGTGCAAATGTTCCTGGAACACGGAGCTGACATCAACGCCGTATCTAATCGAGGAACTCCTTTATACTATGCATCGTTCGAAGGAGGACTCGAGGTCGTGCGGCTACTGCTTGAACACGGAGCAGACGTGCATATCCGGGCACCAGGTCGTGAGACCCCATTCCAGATGGCTACAAGCAAAGGACACACTGAACTTGCGCAGCTGTTCTTGGAGCATGGAGCGGTTAAAGAATAAGGTGGCAGCGGCGAGCGCTACCAATAGAGTCACTCGTATTTGCTCTGTATCCTACGCATCGTTCGTGGTGTATCCAATTTCGTTTTTTTCGGCTGTGTTACGATAGTATGAAGTCCACTGCCGGGAAAGGGCGTGAGACCGGTACTCTCGACGGTGGGAACGCCAGTGTTACTCATCCAACATGAAGGCGTAACTGGAAACTTGAACCGAAAAACACAATCCTTGTAGCACACTCGTTTCGACCGCGAATTAGACGTCTAGACTATGCGTCCGGCATCTCTGGAAATCGAGTGCAAAGAAAGGCTGAATCACAGTATCTACCCACCCCTCCCCCCTCTCGTCATAGGAAACACCGCAGATTACAACGTCAGCAGTAGGAACACTTGAACCCGTCGTGTCTGTTGTACGACAGCAATAGAACAACAAACTTCCACGACGCGCGACATAAACATGTTTGTCCATTGATCGTTCGGAACAGTCACCAAAGGAAGGCCTCACATAACGGTCTTTGTTTCCCTCATGTCGAAAAACTGTACATCCAAGTTGCGCTGGTCACGGCGCCGTTGAGTCGTGTTAGAGTTTGCACCGTAGCCGCAAAGCCAAAGTAATTTCAATTTTTTTGTTCTTTTTGAAAGCCTGAGTGTAGAAGCGAGCCCAAAGTTTTCCCCAGCTTGAAGGAGATGGGGTGACGGAATGCCTGCAGTGACTTGGGCTGCCAGCGAAATTTCAACCTTGACAGAGTCAGCAGGAGTAAATAAAAGACCGCGAGTCGGGTCTAGGCTCGGCGCGAGACGGCTCGAATCACGCACAAAGACAACAGTGATGACTCACTACTGCCACTGCCCAACTCCTAATCGCACGACCGACCGAAAAAAACGAAACGTGGGGAAAATATACTACGCGTTCGTCACAGCACAAGCCGAAAAAGGAAAACGAAACGGAAAGAGTATTATGAAAAATGAGAGCCATCTGATAGAATGCTATTATATTCAGCTCAGATTCAGATCACGGTTTACTGTATTGACGTATCGTCAGTTATCAAGAAAGAGGGAAAAGAGAAAGGGGCCTCATCACGGTTACCCTTTCGTCGTATTAATTGCTCACATCCAAGTGATCCAACAGCTTCAAGACGTATAATGTGTATATATTGGTTACGCCTCTCTTCAAACTAACCAAAAACAGGAAGAACAAAGAAAAGAACACAACCGAATATCTGTAAGGTAACAAATGTTTTCTTTTTTATTTCATACGCAAGGGTGGCAGCACCCACAGCATCAGAACGAAAACAACAAAGGCGCCACTAAAAGCTGTTTGGAAGGGATGGAGACTGAGGGATGGTTTACTACAGACTAGATGGAAACGTGGAAAAGAAAAGAGGGAGAGGATTGCAATCTGGATCAGGAATCATGAGAATAGTATCAACGAGTCAGAATCTGGGGTCATCATCGAGAAGACTTGGGATTGGAGAATGTAGGTAGGAGGGAAGAGCAAAACGAGCGCAGGGAGAGTCGACGACAAGTATTCGGACAATCAACAAAGAGGTTCGAAAAAAAAACATATCTGAAGATGGTTTATTTTGGACAGAAACCTTGAAGATCCGAGCGCAGGAAGGGCGAGGGGCAAGATAAGAACAGCAAAGGACACCCAAAAGAGTCCGCTTCGCTCTGAAAGAAGCAACAACAAGAGTCCCGGAAAAACTGTTCATATGGCTGGCGGTTTCAAGGGTCCATCCACTTGTCTACTACGCGGCCGATGAAATCGGGATCGGGCCCGAGGTGGATACGCCCTGAGAGTAAATAATTAGTGAATGACGTTCGTAGATCAAGGGGAGTGAAGTCCTCACCTGAGTGCGACACGCGGGACAATTATTGCGGCCCGTCTTGAGCCACCGGTCCATGCAATCCTTATGGAACACATGTCCAATGACAGCAACCTCAAATCCTCCTCAGCTTTATAATCCTCCAGACAGATGAGGCACTGCATTCCATCCAATTTACGCTCAGTATCTCATCCCACTATCGGAGCAGAAAAACAGAGAGAAGTACGCAGTCGATTGACGCACATTGGCGCGACACGCCCGGCCTTCTCGTACTCGGCGAGCACGTTCATACGTATCACATCGAGGCCAGAATTATCAATGTCCTCCTTTGACGCTGTCTGCGGCCTCGCCTGCCCGAGTATCTCCGCGAGCTCCTCGAACGAGTCAAGAGGGTCCATGTCGGTCACAAGCTGGTGAGTCGGCGGGTAATACCCTGACAGATAAAGTTCAACAACGTAAGGCAAAGTGGTCAGTTGAACAGATGGCTTACCGCCGATAACGTGAATGAAGAAGGTCGTGGAACCATGCCCATCATCGCCCCCACGTGTCGGCCCTTCGGTGCTGCTCGAACCAGAGCCCGAACTTGGGCCATTCGTGGGCCGTAGTCCGCGGAGAGCATCAGCCGCACGTGATGACATCAGCGCTCATGATTCCGGGGTGAGTCTGGCGCCTCGCCAGGAATATCATGCTGTTGTGCCTGATCACCTTCCTGGACTGCATCCTCCTGCTGTCGTTGTGCTGGTGGTACTGGTAGCGGTGGTGCTGGTGGTTGCTCATCGTGCCCGTCGGTATGTCTGTGCCTGTGAGTGTGCCCGTAACCATGTACGGACTGAAGCCTCACAACGATGACGGGAACGACCTTTTTCCCGTCCTGCCCATTCGTTTGCGTCGTATCCGCAGCGGGAGGCGTTGACCCACGCTCACCTGATGGTGCACCCAATTCGGTAGACACAGGGGGTGCTGTTGCAGGAGGTGGTGGTAAGGGTAGTGCTTGTAACGAGCCTGGGGTCGGCGTCCTATGCGGGACAACCATGGGCGGGAACCGATACATACGTCACCAGTTGATACCTCCACCAGGCCTGCATCCTGATCCCGAAACAGTGCGCCATGTTGGTGTTTGTGGTGCAGAGGGTGGTTGGGATGGCTGTTGAGAAGGAACAGGTGGCAAATCCGATACGGTCTCCCCTTCAAGTTGACGATCAGGAAGGAGATTGTCGTCATCGGGTGGGAGAGCCGGAAGATTTTCACCAAAGTCGACATCCTCATCTGCCTGGCAATCGCTTTCTGATAGAGGTGCCCCCTGCGGGTATATCAGAGGCGGAGACTCCTCATTAACTGGCTCGACTTCTTGCTCCTGCTCTGGCTCAGACTCGCCTAAAGGCTGCCCGTCTTCCAACGTCCTTCTTAGATCAACCTGTAGGTCGATCAAGAACCTTTCAAAGGTATCTTCGGATGGGGGCGATAGCTCTCGCTGTTGAACCTGTTGCTGTCTCTGCTGGGTATCACCCAGATTCACTTCTACTGCAGGAGGTGATGGACCACCAGATCTAGATCCTGATCCGGAACTATCGTCAAGCCCCATACACATCTGGAAGGCTCGCGCCATACTCGCGAGGAGCTGCGTGCGCGGGTGGACCGGTATAATCGGACTTGCACTGGGAGCAGGCTCGGGTTCGAGAGGTGGTCGAGATACTGCAGCTGGGGAGAAAGGAGTAGTTGTGGAAGAGGAGGGACGAAAGCTGAGGTGATCACGCAAGCCGGCCCACGCGTTGCGCATGTGATCGCGAGAAGCAAGGCCTGCAGTTGGTGTGGGAAAGCGGTAGGTTTGACCCTGGCTCTAGCCTTAGCATTGGCCTTGACTTTGGCTTTGGCTCTGGCTCGGACCTGGGTCTGCTCAGAAACGGGTGAAGGTGTAGACTGCTGGGATCTTTGAACGCCCGGAGAGTTCGGTAGGCCAAGTCCAGAATTCAAAAGAGGTTCAGAAGAACCGGAAACAAGCGAGGCGGTAGTTGCGGCGGTGGCGACGCTTAAGAACGATACCGTGCTTCGTATTAGCTAAAATGACAGCATAAAGGACGAAAGGGCACGCACCTGAGAAGGTTCCGAGCACATCGATGCTAGTTGGGGTGAGGGATAATGGGCGAGATGCGGAGACGGGTGGCTCTTCCTGTGCAGGCTCTTCCTGCGACATTTCAGTGGTGGGGATCGACTCTTCCTGGTTCTCGCTCTCTGAAGGAGCACTGGTTTCGGAAGGTTAGGATTCAGGAGCGGCGTAAAAGGAGCGACATGAGCGCATGGGTCGACCCAGGATCTCAGACAACCTCCGTCATGAGGCAGGCTCTCCCGGTGGTGGAACCGAGGCTCGGCGGGGTATTGCCTCGCTGTGTTCTGGTGTCCCCGGCTGGAAAATATTGGATGTATGCACAAGGACCTGGATGACGACGAGGGTGTCTGCAGCTGGGAAGTTGCGTCTCGCTTCTGAGAGAGGTGGTGGCGGTTGGGATGGGTCGGATAGGGTAGCTGGCCTCTCCATGACATTGTAGCTCATAGCAAGGGAGGATTGAAGGTGTGAGGAGAGCGCACAGCACATGGTTGATATAAAAGGATGGTTTGGGAAGATAAAAAGGAATTATATGCATTTAACAGTCGGAAGCTCCAAGGAGGTGAAAACCACAGGTGAACGGTCGCATGACGGCTAGCGGGCCGTAGCCTCGCGGGTCTCTTGTTTCAACTTTACGCGTCTCAGTGCTCCTACTGCATACCTTGTGCATGCGATATTTATACGCCTTTCTCTAAACCGACCAAAAGCAATGACAAAATGCACCCGAGGGTGTGCCAGCTTCGCTCTGAAAATTCGACGACATGATGACCGGGATGGAAAGAGTGTTTGCATGTTGAGTCCTCATTGGTGTGTCTACTACGCAGCTGAAGGATAGCTATCGGACATCATAAGGTAGATGACACACGACCAACATTGCATTCCTGCCCACTGTCAAGACCCACCTTAGGCGTGTCCTAGCCATGCCCGTAGACCCGTCAGTCAACTGTTGCACAGCGAACTTCTTTGGGGGTAGAACGCGGAATAGTCTAGTCCTTAACTCAGTTCACACGTAGTATAGCATGTCATCTATATTCTCGAAGTCCTACATGGGGCCTAGCGCCCCGCAGCAGACGATAATAGATTTTTTTTAAAAAGGTAGATGACAATTAGTCTTTTTCCAAAAAGAGTGCTTCCTTTATGCTTCCTTCGCTCCCTAATAAGCGCCTAGATAGTAAGCAAGCGTGAGAAATATACAGCCGCCTCCTACTCCTCGAGGTCACGGGATCATATATCATACCGCGACTGTACTCCGGTACCACTACTGTAGTAGCGCGGTTGTGCTCCTTGGTCCACCCAATTACTTGGACCCATCTTCATTCGTAATCCTTCCACTTTTCTCTTCTAGTCCTCTCTCAATGTCTGCAATCAACCAGACAGCAGCCCCTTCGCGATCCGACGATAACTTTACTGCCATATTTCAAGTTGCCTTGACCGAGTATGAGACCGTCACAGGCAGATCCCTACGCACCCATACCTTTGCCACGGAGTTCGATAGCTGTCACAGCCCCCAGGCCATCTTGGCTGTACTTCAAACGCAAGCCCAGGCTTTCAGCAAATTTCGTGACAATAACGAGAAGTTGATGGGATTGCTAGATCCGATAGTCCATATCCTATTTACCTTTTCAGCAACAATCGGAGCAGGAATCGGACTAGTAAGCAATCTTGTGCATTCTACATCATTTTTCTCTGATAACTGGTCCTCAGACATTCCCTCCTGCACAAACCATCTTTACTGCGATCGGCGTGCTTGTCGCGGTACAGTTCTAACCTAACTGCCTTGCCGCGCATACCTCTAATATTCAAATCTACAGGCAGCAAGGGATGTTGTTGCAGACCAAAGCAAAGTCATCCGACTATTCGAACACATTCATCTCTTCCTTCAACGTTTGAGCAGCTATATTGGGACGCCGCTCACTCAAGAATTCACGGAATTGCTTGGGAAGATCATGGCACAGACGCTTTCCATCCTCGCACTTTCGACAAAAACGATGACCAGGCGACGTATAAGTGAGTTATTCCATGGTCGATCCTCCTTCTTGGTTGACTTTGGCTCAGAGAAGTTCTTGAAGAAGATTATGGGGGAGACAAATGTCGATGATGCGCTGCTACGACTCGACTCGCTTACAAAGGAGGAAAATCTAATGGCGGTGGCGAAGATATTTGAGGTTGCACATCGTGTCGATGGCAGAGTACAGGAAATTGACCATACCGTGAAAGTGGTCGAAGCACGTACGCAATGCTTTCCACCTCCCCTCGCCCGTGTGCTGACCCTATTCATTGCATCTCGAAACAGGAATGGATGACCAACAACGTTCGTTACACCTCGGCGGTACCACAGTTGGGTGTTCATGCTGATACGCTCCACAGGGAACCAGATGCAAGAGAAACTTCGAACATGGCTCTCTCCACCCGACTCTTCGATCAATCATAATACTGCCCGTGATACTCAGCATGATGGAACTGCAACATGGTTCATCGAAAGCAGCAAATTTCGAGAGTGGAAGAACGACGGCTCTTTGTTATGGATCAATGGCAACCGTACGCTTCTCCCGGCCAGTCTACCTCACGGCACGCTGATTCCTTCTCCCATTTCACAGCCGGTGCTGGCAAAAGTATCCTGTGGTATGCAGTACCATTATCTAGTTGCTATGATCACTAATTCATATTTTTGATCAGTTCTGCCATAATCGAGGACATTAAGAAATCGCAAGAGACATCAGCCTTGCTCGCGTACCATTATTTCGACTACAAGGACAAGGACAAGCGACATGTCCGTGGCTTGTTGAAATCTGTTCTCTTCCAACTCAGTGCCGACTCTGATCTCTGCTGGGATATTCTTCATCAATTGTACAAGACGTGCCGCGACGGTGCTGAACAACCTGGTGTTTCCACTCTTGCAAGTTGTCTCAAAACCATGGTCGGACTCCCGGGACAACTTCCTATCTTTGTCATCATGGACGCTTTGGATGAGTGTCCGAACAACACTGGAACGCCATCCGCCCGCGATGAGGTGTTAGACTTTGTGGAAGATATTGTCCGGTCGGGTCACTCGAATCTGTTCATATGCATTACTAGTCGACCTGAGCAAGACATACAGGCTGTTCTAAACCCTCTGACGTCTGCATCGCGTCGTGTGGCCCTTCACGAGGAAACTGGACAACGGAAGGATATTTCTGACTTGTGCGCTCTTTTGTCTATGCAGACAGAGCTATGAGGAGGTGGAAGGAAGAGGACAAGGAACTCGTGATCAACACGCTCCCCGAACGAGCCAGCGGCATGTGAGATACCTCTATAACTGTACACACCTATTATGGCTCACAGTTGTCGATAGGTTCCGCTGGGTATATTGCCAACTGGATGCACTTCGCCGATGCTTTCCTTCAAGCATCCGGAAGACTCTGAACGAGTTACCAACCACACTAGATGAGACGTACGAACGGACATTAGAAGGGATACCGAAACAGAAACAGAAGCATGCGCATCGACTGTTTCAGTGCCTGGTCGCGGCTATTCGGCCTCTTCGTGTTGAAGAACTCGGGGAGATATTTGCGATCGAGTTTGAGCAAGGGGCGACAGCAAGTTTGATGGAAGGGTGGCGGCCTGAAAACGCGGAAGATGCGATACTTTCTGCCTGTTCCACTTTGATCACTGTCATCGACAACGAGAGTCAAAAAATTATTCAATTCTCTCATTTTTCGGTGAAAGAGTTCTTGACTTCCGATCGCCTCAAGACGTCCGAGGTCGTTAACCTTCGCAACTACTACATTTCCCTCGATTCCGCCCACACTATTCTTGCAAGAGCATGCCTCACGGTGCTGCTGCAGCTAGACGAAAGAATTGACAAGAAGCGCCTCGCGACGTTTCCTCTAGCGTTGTATGCTGCTGAGCACTGGTTCGCTCATGCCAAGAATGAGGACGTGTCACCACGAGTCCAAGATGCCATGGAACAGTTCTTCAACATCAGAGAAAACACAACCTGATAATTTTCGCTAGCGAGCATAAATTATGGTCGCTAGCGAAAATTATCGCTCGCTAGGATTATCGTTCGCTAGCTAACCCCCCCCTAATTTATTCATTATTATCTGAGGTAATTAGGCATAATGTGCAATAATCAGACATAATGTTCAATAATTGTCACACTACATTTGGAACTAATTTTTCGTAATTAATGATAATTTCACACAACACTCGCAACTAATTTTTCATAATTAATGATAATTGCCACTGCACTCAGGCAGGTTATGCTACGCTACCACATGGCTACCACAAAGGTAAAACTAACAACTAAGGCAATATATGCCAAGTTATAGAAATGGTGAGTAATGCATGATGTGAAGGAGATGGCAATAAAGCAGTCCAGAAAAAGGGTATATGTGTTGGTTAACTAACTTTGGGAAAGATAGGAGAAGGAAATAATGTCGTGTCAGATTATCAAACCAAGAGTCCAAACTCATCCATCAAGTTCATTAACATTCAGCTGTGCAATAGGGACTGTAGTTCCACTGGCCGAACTGCAAAAACATGTATAAGTAAACAATCACAACGAATCAAGACAAATTCAACTCACCTCACTCTGGTATAGATGTCCGCCATCATCAGATTGTTGTGATCCTTCTGTAGATGATTCATCATGCCGACGTTACCATCATACACATCAAGGAATGCAGTACTTCAAGTTGCATCCTTTGCTAATGCCCATGAACACCTGCTTATCCACACTCACAGAGATGCCAGCAATGGATACCGTATAGTCAGGACAGCAATGGAAAATAGGACAATGAGGTATGCTCACCCTCTGTAAGGTATGGCATGCACACGACACACTGCCACAACAGGACCTCATAGCCAGAGCCAGTGAGTTGCATGACACAGCACAGTGCAGTGGCGAGCAAGTGCTTGGGGCACTGCGACTGAGGGCAAGCACAAACTTGCGCTTGCGCTCAAAACCATGCCACTCCCAGGCTTGATGAGCTGGCAGCCGGCACTTCGGACATACTGTGGGACTGTTTGAGGCTCCATGACAGGTGGTTCATAAGCAGGAGAAACCTCTTCCAGAGGAGTGGCGGAGGACAAGTCAGGACAACAATAGAAAGCAAGAGAGTGGGGCATACTCACTCCCTGTTGAGGAGACTGGGAGGGACAGCACAAGGTGCACTTACTCTCTGTCAAGGAGGGACTGGCAAGGACAACAATAGAAAGCAAGAAAGCGATGCGTACTCACTCTCTGTGAAGGGCATCAGGAGGGACGGGTCCGGACAGCAATAGAAAGTGAGTGAGGCATGCTCAGTCACTCACTTCCTGTAAGGGCATTGGGAGGGACAAGTCAGGACAGCAGTAGAAAGGGAGAGTGCAAGATGCACTCACTCCCCGTTGAGGGCACCTGGAGGGACGGGTCAGGGAGTCGTGCAATAAACGAGAGTTGAAACGACGACAACTTGTACAAAAAAAAAGGTTCGTTCAATCGTTCGAAAAGTCAACCGTGACATGTCACTACTTGATCACACTTGGTTGCATCACCTTGTCAGTTGCCTTCCCGATGTTTGCTCACTTCTCACTCGATGGCCTTTAAAATGATGCAAATTCAATGGGAAATTGGGGTGATTGAAGCACAAGCTGTGACCTGACACAACAGGGGCCATGGGGAAAGGTAAGTGGCCACTTGTGCTGGTGGTGCCACCAAACTGACTGGATTTTCAAGCGACCAGGTTGGATCCTTTGAGCTGTCAACCATGCCCTCTGCCTTACCTCTCCTGGCCTCAAATTTGTTTTTTATACGGTCTCCCGTTATCCTTACCAACGTTAACATAGATTCTCCAGATACTAGTGCAGACTGGCCTGGACCCTGGGGCTTCGCTCAAGGAGACCCTTGAATATATTTTACACCTACTATCACAGCCAGATGGTCCTACACAACCACCCCTTCCTGCTCAGCCAGCGGTATGTTGGGTTTGTATAAGGTGTATATCTGCAGTAACTTGATGTTAACATCGTCTTTGTTACGACCCAGGTACTATTTTTCTCGTTTTGGACTGTCTGATTACCTACTTGACTGTTCCCTTTCTGGACTGCTGACTCATCATCTTGTTACCTACTGCTTACCGCCTATCTCCTAACCCCATGTGACTCATACTCGTGACTCAGACTCATGTGACTCATTCCTAGGATCGGTACTGATAGTTGTGGCTGATGACTCCTTACTATACGACTCATTGTCTCTGACTCACTGTATTAGGGTAATGACTCTACCCTAGGATCCCGATACTTGGTGGCTTGGAAGTAGTATAAGTAGCACCGGTTTGTAGCCTCATGTACTCCAAGCCTGACTTGGCTCTTATCGCAACCAATCTACTTTCCTCTTACAGCTTGAAGAGTAGTTCGCCCACTACTATTCAAGCTACTCTGGACCGAACACTAAGCCTAATACTAGTGGGACTAGTATTAAGTACTCTTGAACTCGTCATAGTAAGACTATACCAGATAGTCTTACTAGTAGTGCTGCAGGCACAGGAACAACTCTTCATCGACCACTTATTTCCTTAAGAGGTGAAATACCCCAGAAGGACGGTTACGTAGCTAGAGGAACCAAGGCAGCCTCGCACGTAGTCGTGAGGGATTGGATCCCCGGACAAAGATAGAACTTGGACCAGTCGACCCCGTCTTGAATAGACATTGACATCGACTTGGAGTGACAAAGCGTTCACAACGACGAACTTGAACTCAGACCCCTCCACCTCAGAACTCACTTCTTCGCCAAGGTCTGGCCTTCACACTCTTGCGAGTGTTGCAGTCTTAGGCGTCCACAATTCCAGAAGAAGCCAACCAGGTGCAACCCCCTCCACCATCTATCACGCTGGCATCGTCCCCAAGCCATGCTTCTCAACTCGACGTGCCTACAGATTCCTCATCACAGTGCCCTTTGTGCGAACGAAGTTTCGGCTGTCCTCAGGAGAGGTATCGACATATCCTGACCCACCTCCCTTGTCGGTACGCCTGCTTGTAGCGTTTCTCACAGCGGTGATGTGCTCACATCCATGCTTGATCGGGGCCACTTGCAGCGGCAGTTCGAGCCCATGCTCGCCCTCTCCTGTGTACTTTCACAGCATCAAGATGGCCTCGCCTTCACATCTGGCCGGTACGGCTTGCGGCCGCGGTGCCTCGAGTACTCGCTCACACTCGTTCAGGTCGAGTTGCCGTCCTGTGTTGTGCGTGCGTTCACCCTCTGTGGTGTTTGTTTTGTGGTGTTATGTTGTGTCCACGCTTGAGCTCGCGTTCGGTCGGGTCACCTTGCGGTGGCAAGACAGGCTCGTGCTTGCACCCATCATCGGCTGCAGCGTCCTGTAATAGCACCTCAAGCACTCCCTTGCCGTCTGTGGGTCGGCATCGGCATGGCGCCATGTAGCATACACGCTCACCGGCCATCAGGCCACCTCGCATCGCTGTGGCACCCCGACTGTGCTTTCCCCCTGCCATGTTGTTTCGTGGTACATGTATAGCCCGTGCTGAGGGTCGCCATCTGCCTAGGCCTCCAATGCCTCGGGCTCAGCGGTTACGGCTCTCTTAGCCACGCCAATGAGTTCAACGCTGGCAGTGTCCTTTGTGGGGGCAGGTTCAGGTTCCCTCACCTTGGCCTTGGAATTTGCTATCGCACCGGCAGGCCTAAGACCGTCAAGGTCTCCAGAGCCTCCAGGATCTCCAGGGATCCAAGGTGGGTCACTTGGTGCCCACACTTCCCCTCCTTCACCCAGGTCTTCTGTGGACGCATCGGGTGGCTTCAAAGCTTCGAGGTAGTGCTTATAGGTGGTGCGTCGTATAGAGATGGCGATGCCTTCGCCAGGTGTGATGTCAGATGAAGCGGAGCAAGGAGCAAGGACAAAGAAAGAACAATTTAAGGAGTACAAGAGGTGGCGTGCTGCTCGCTCCCTTTTGTGCCCTTGGGCAGGGTAGGGTGTACTCTAATGATCTTGCTGGTAATTGCTACACTTGAACTCCATTTTTGCTCATAAGTCACTTGATTGTCTCTTGGAGACTTTATTCTACTTGGAAAATTAGTTGTCTCTTGTGAGGGGGTGCCGAGGAATAATACACAATTTAAGTACATAAAGTGTGCTAAAGTAGTGACAAGCATTGAGAAGCATCGGCAAGGTGGTCCGTGATTTTGTGATGCGCCAGCTGTCCGCGAGTATAATCCCGGTGGAATGGATCCTATGTAGTGTACATTTGATCGAAAAATTTGATCCCTCGTTTTGTCCAAATCATTCCTGAAAACTGCAACTCTTTTACGGTTTTGGATCACTGCCATACTTTCTATGTCAACCTGTTCTTAAATAGGGACAGCTACTTTAGATTTGGATAGCAGTAATTTAGTAATGATTATCTCCTGGTTCATGACAGCGCGTGACTGCCGGAGAATAGTGACAGTTATAACAAATTATCAAAACTTATCGTGCTTATTTACATTATCTTTGATTAGTTCCGGTTATCTTTCGCTAGCAAAGGGGGTATTCCCTGATGAACCCGACTCGGCCATACCTTGCAGCATGGGTGTGGATATACAATGCAGAATGGGGTCAGCTTCGACCCGTTGACGATCTCACTGATCGCCCGTTGCATCTCGAGGCGTCTGCGTTGTACTATGCGGCATGGTGTGGACTTTGTGGGCCGGTCGAGTACCTCATCTCCACGCATGGTGAAGACGTCAATGCCAAGTGTGGTTATCACGGAAGTCCATTGCACGCGGCATCGAGGAACGGACATCTCGATGCTGTGTCTCTATTACTTGATCATGGGGCCAACGTGAATCTAACAAACAAAAGCAAGCACACTCCCCTATGCGAAGCATGTAATGGTCGACATCTGAAGATCATGCAGCTTCTGCTTGAACGTGGAGCAGCTGCGGATGTGTATTACGATGAAGATGGATTTCTAACCCATGCCACATCATACTTTGGATGCACTGAAGAGATACGCTTACTTCTACAGCATAATGCAGACGTAAATGCCATCGGCAAGGCAAACCATACGCCACTGCACGAGGCATC
>QFEY01003114.1:0-17962 GCA_003316435.1 Russula virescens | reverse complement strand
CCTCATCGTGCACGGCGCTGATGTCACAGCCATCGACGAATCCGGTTCGACTCCGCTTCTTGAGTTGTCACGTCAACCCTTTGGAAGAGTTGAACTCGCACGCTTGCTCGTCGAGCACGGTGCGGATGTGACAGCCCAGCAAGATGACGGAAAGACCCTCTTGCACCACGCATCATATGTCGGAGCATTGGATGTCGCACGGTTCCTCATCAAGCATGGCGTGGACGTGACAGTCAAGGACCAAAACGGAACCACTCCATTACACGTTGTGTGGGCGTACTATTCAGGGTGGACTGGCTCGCCCCGAGGTGTGGATGTCGCGCGGTTGCTTGTTGAAAACGGCGCTGAGATCACAGCACCGGACAAGAAAGGGTCGACTCCGTTGCATACTGCGTCGACGACGGATATTGCACGCTTCCTAGTGGAGCGCGGTGTATGTGTTACAGTCCAAGACAAGGATGGGTCAACTCCACTACATAATGCATCGGCATCGGGAAAAGTCGAACTCGCACATTTTCTTGTTGAGCAAGGCGCAAACGTGACAGCCCAGGACAAGGAAGGGTCGACTCCATTGCACAAGGTGTCCGAGCCGGCCCCCGTGTATTTTTATGCAGGTCGTTTGGATCTTGCACGCTTCCTTGTCGAGCATGGTGTGGACGTGACAGCCCAGGATAGCCATGGATCAATGCCGTTGCACGGCGCGTCTGCGTCAGGACATTTAGATCTTGCGCGCTTTCTAATCGGGCTTGGCGCAGACACGACCACCAAGGATGAGGATGGGTCAACTCCACTGCACCAGGCGTCAGCCCTCCAGTGTCATCATCCAAAAAATTCGGATTTTGCACGCTTTCTTGTCGAGCATGGCGCAGACGCGACAGCCCAGGACAATCACGGATCAACTCCGTTGCATGGCGCGTCTGCGTCGGGAAATTTGGATCTTGCACGGTTCCTAGTGGAGCTTGGTGCAGACACGACAGCCCAGGACAAGGATGGGTCAACTCCATTACACAAGGCGTCCGCCTCCAAGTTTGATGGTTTGGATCTTGCACGCTTCCTTGTAAAGCATGGTGCGAACGTGACAGTCCAGGACAAGCATGGTTCAACGCCGTTGCATGAAGCGTCTGCCTCAGGAAATTTGGATATTGCGCAGTTCCTCGTCGAGTGTGGCGCAGACGCAATAGCTCCGAACAAGGATGGGTCAACTCCGTTGCATAAGGCGTCGGCCGTCGAGAATTATGATTCACAAAGTGTGGTGGATCTTGCCCGCTTCCTTGTCGAGCATGGCGCAGACGCCACAGCCCAAGACAACCATGCGTCGACTCCGTTGCATGGTGTGTCCAAGGCTGCCTCGGGACGTTTGGATCTTGCACGGTTCCTTGTCGAGCATGGGGCGGACGTGACAGCAAAAGACAATCATGGGTCGACTCCATTGCATGGCGCCTCCGAGGCTGATTCTGGAAGTACGGTCCTTGCACGCTTTCTGATCGAGTTTGGTGCAGACGCGACAGCCAAGGACAGTGTGGGGTCAACGCCATTGCACCAGGCAGTGGCCTCGGATTCATATAGTGTGGACATCATAGAAGCTAGCCGCTTACTCATCGCGAACGGTGCAGACGTGACATCCCAAGACATGGATGGGTCAACTCCACTACATAGGGCGTCCGCATTAATCAGAAAGAAAGTCGCACACTTCTTGGTCGAACATGGGGCAGATGTGAGAGCCCAGGATAAGGATGGCTCGACCCCTTTGCATGTGGCGTCTGCGTCCGGAAGAATGGATGTCGTACGCTTCCTTGTGGAGCACGGGGCAGACGCGAGAGTCCCGGACAAGGATGGGTCAACCCCAGTGCACAGGGCGCTAGCGTCTGGAAGAGTGGATATAGCATGCTTCCTCGCTGAGCACAGTGCAGAAAGGGCAGTGTAGGTTACGGAGTAGGTACAGCAGCCCGCGACAAGATGAACCAGATTCTCGATCACATAGTGCCAGTAAAAGGACATCACTCTGTTTCACGGTCTGTATAAGTGGGTCTTTATGTTTGGAACGGTATTGTACCTGATAAGAAAATGGCAGTGTAATGTAATGCTGTGAGTCTGGTGGGTACGATCTGGGAGGAGCGGAGAATTGATCAAACTCCAGTCTAAGTAAGGGAGGGTCATGGTATATCTGGACACATTCTTGGTGTCAGTAACGTCCTCGTCGACCTGAACCGAAGGCACGTAAAATGTCCGAAGGTGTGAACCGAACTAGTTCCTACTAGTGATGTAAGCGAGTTGTCTGAGGCTGCTGCAGGCGGCTCCGCTGTTTTACTGTCATGGGGGAAGTAGTTGTGCCGCATCCTCTTCACATTCGGTGAAAGTCGCAATGGTTGCATCGGTTACGAGACCCCATTTTATTACGAAGCTGAAGACTGCCATACAAACTCGCCACTCACAATGGGATACACCAATCCTTACAAGGCGCATGACGTCCCCGCCCTCTTACCTGGAAACTATGGCTCGGGCCCATACGACATTAATTGGGTGATGCCTCTCCACGAGATAATACTCGAATCAACCACGTCAACCTGACGCTTTTCATACCCTTCCTAAATGCAAAGAGTATACGTGGAGCGGGCCATCACCCATTCTGAATTGAATTGTCATATCCCACTCCACGTCCCAAGTTTCGACAAGACCTTGACTGTAGTTGAGGCGCTCGTACGTCAGCTGTCAGGGAATATCCTCTTCACGATCATTGATAAGACCTGCAGCGCACATCGCAAACCGGACGTCGCAGGTTACGACGCAGCGTATGGAGCTCAAGGAGTGCGTGCTCCGCTGGACGTGGTTATGAATGAGGGCCTGAAAGGTAATGGGATCGCGCCGCGGGATGGAGATCGGAAGAGTACTATGAGGCATGATGTCATAGAGAGATGTGCTCGCTGTGCGCGGATGATTCGGAGAGTGGGGTCAGGGTACATGTACAACGTTTAATTGACCGCCGCCGGCAACGGTTCGTCGTGATTAGGTCGAGGTCTGCAATTGAATTGTAGGTACCGAAGGGCATTCGTCAAACATCAGCGTAAGATATTGGATGTACTAATCAATCAATCGGTGTAGCCCTGGGCCAAGTGCAACCTTTTTTTTTTTTGATTCCATTAATGTGCACCTTGGGGTACAGAACCCCACGTAGCACTTCTTGTTTTAGGTACATGTCTTGGTTACTATTGCTAATCAGAGTCCTTTTCAATGTCATTGTCTCTCCCACTGCCCTGGGGCGGTTGTTGTGTAACATGGACTTCTATACTGTGACGGGCATGTTTGCTATCATGCCAAGAGCCTGGCTTGGCATAGGCAGGAATGCCTTGGTTGTGCTCAAGTAATGTGTTTGCATGAGGCATCTCTGTGTCATCTTGGTATCTGAGTCTTGAGGAAAGTGTTGCTGATGTGAGACTGGGTGCACTTTGATGTTACAGGGGGAGGTTGGTTCAGTGATGGGGTCATCATGTGCGAATAGTTACTGGTGTGTGCATGCTGTAGAGGTGATTGCATCAGTGGTTTAATCCCGAGCTTGCTGGGTCCATTGTGTCTTGGCACACAAGTGTTGTGGGAAGGAGCTGGGGGCAGATGGAAGGGGGAGTTGGGATTGGGTGTCATTTGTGATGCTTGTGCAAGAAGTTCTGAAAAAGGGGGGGTGACTGGTCTTGTGGCCATCCTGGAGGCCAGTGTAGGTCCAACTGAGGTCGGCTGAGGGGGAAGGACTTGTGGCTGCATGAGTATTATTTCAATGTTGTCTTCATCTCTGGTGTCTTCATTGTCATTGTCTGCTCTAATGCCCTGGGGATGCATGGCAGAGCTTTGTTTGGATTTTCCTTTCTTAGGTTTTGTGCACTGCTCCCACTTTTTGACAGACAACCTATTGCCAAAAAGGTACAGGTACTGCTCTGCCAGCAGTGTGCTTAGTTTGCTTCCATCTGCATCTTCGAATGCCACAATGAGAGAGGAGATGGTGCCTGATTTATATGATGTGGGTGGGTGCACCCAACTGGGTCTTTGCATAACTAGGAGAGGTGTGTAGGAGGGGTTGTCCCAGGCCAGTGCTGCATGGCACTCATCAGGGCTGTATGGGCCCCAATCACTGGACACATCTGTGGGGACTCCATTGATTAGAAGTTTGGACCATTTTACGTTTGCCCTGATAATGGGCTGAGGGGAAGGGGCGCTGGGCCAGGCAAAGATCATGTTGATAGCTTCAGCTATGGTGGAGGAGGCTGTGTTAAGTGTTTGCAGCATGGTTGTGGGGCCCCCAGTAACCACAATGTTACCCCTGGCAGTCCACCTGATGGTGGAGATGCAGATGTGGTGTTGCAGGGATTTGGCCAGCACACTGTTGATATATTCACATAATATTTCCAGTTTTACCTGGTCCTTATGTGGTATGGTGAGGTTTGCTAGGTCCACAACAAGGCTAGGGTTGGGGGGCCTAGACCCAGCTATTGCTGAGTACATCTTAGAGTTGGTGTGAGGAGTCCCAGCACATGTTTTGGTGCTGGTGATGGGTTGCCTTTGTGTCTGAGTAGGCTTGACCTTCTTCAGGTTGTTGATTGCTGTTGCCAGCACTTGAATTGTGTCCTTGATTTCCTTTAGTTCCTTGGATGGCTCAGGAGGACTTTGAGATGGGGGTTGGGAAGGTGTGCCATTCATGGGGATTCTGATGTTGGCATTTGCAAGAATGGGGAGCCATGAGAAGTCAGTGAGGAGGGAGCTCAGCTCTGTTCATGCCAAGATTTTTCCAGGTGCATCTTTGCTACCCACACATAGCAGATCATCCCATTGGTGACAGAGATGAGGATGTTCTTGAGTTGCTCGAGCATGGGAGGGGGTGTGGGAATTTTAGACATAATGAGCATTTGAGTTAAAGATGCATCAAGTGCAACCTATAGTAAACACAGCACAGCTGAGGCTCGCTCACATAAACTCTGCCCAGCCCGGGCTAAAGCTCAGGATCCAGCTGCACTATGTCATCCAAAGCTTGGCCACACAGTCTCAGATGGCAGATACCACGTAATTTCTCTGCTGCACTTTTAGTTCATTGGTTTCCACACCCCCTCAGTATCATTTACGAATCTTGCGCGAGTTCTCTAATCTCCGAACCGTATCGTTATGCTGGGTCTCGACGTGATGGAGAGCCACTTGTCACCATCAAAGGTCATCCTTGAACGATTAAGTGAGGATGGTGAGCTTGTCTTTCCTGGAGCCCCAATCATATTAATCAACGCTTCGTGACCGCATGTTGATTTCCACCGCGCAGCTTCTCTTCATCCTGCTCCACTCAGTGCGAGACGAGGGCGACGGCGCGCTGTGGACACGAACTAAAAGGTACTTGATTCCATTCCATGAACAGGTGTAGGTAACCTGGTTTATATACATGAGTGAGTACCTAAGGCTGTGTAAAAGAGTAAGAGAACAAGAACAGAATAGTGAGAGGCGATGAAGAAGAAAAGAATAGAAAGTGACCTCTGCTTCGCCCGACGCGAAGACGATGAGGGCGGGAGCACTTGCGATTGGGCTTGTGTTCTCGCTTCGTGTTGCAGTGCTGGGGCGATGTGGCGGCGATGGAGGTTGAAAAGGGAGATGTTCTGACACAACATCACAATGTGTCGAGTTCCAAAACTGCTTAGGTCACGCGTGGCTCAACGCGTGCCCTTACAGTGGTTGCTGAGGAAAATGGCTCGGCTGTCCTCGATGAGTCTTGTTCGTTTGCTGGAGGTTGTGATTTGGGTGGTAGCGCGCTGATGCAGCCAAATATCTCGATGGGCCAGGGGTGTTCAGTCACAGACTTCCTGGACCACTTTCTAGATCGTGATACATTGGCACCTGTCGCACAGGCCTCGATCAGATTGGAGAGGGAGCTATGTTCCTGAAGAAAATAGATGGCGTAGTGATGGCGGATGCGGAGGAGAACTGGGGTCGTCACATCGAGATATTCGATCGATAGGAAAAGGTTCCAAGGTGAGAACGGGGTGTCCTTAGCAAGGAGGAGGAAGGTATCTTTATACGGAAAAGGCGCGATCGCCGTCATGGGATTAGGTGAGGTGAGAAGGGGCCAACGCTGCGGGTCCGAATGACGATAAGAAGTCGCAGGTATGTGTCGTGAGACGATGCCAGTGAAAAAAGTGAGTCAGCGAAGACAAAGGGCTGATACCACCAAGCATACTTTGTAGTCCGTTCTCCTCTACCTCTAGTTGATGCTTCCTGCGTCCTCAACAGGCTCAACGCCTACGTCACTTGGCTTCTCATGCCCAACTTCGGCTGGTGGCATGCGGTACTTGTGATATAAAGGGCCTATGAGATCACTTTATAGTTCGAGGGAAGACGGGAAGAAGGTTGGCAAGATGTCTATCTGCTGTGATAAGCAAAGACGCTGGGTTAGAATAAAGGAAAGATGTACCTTGATTCACACGGAAGTGTTTTGTTCTCTGGGCGCAAACCAGGGAAGACTGGTTTCTGGGCGACGCGTCGGGGTTGAGACGACAGTCGGTTCGTTAGCCTGTGAGAGTCAGGCTAGGACTTGATGTAGACTGGAGAAAAAAAGGCTGTAAGGCCCGATTAAGGGGACACGATGTAGGTCTTCTTGTCATATACTTTGAGATAGAGATTTGAGTCGAAGCGGGATAGGAATAAGAACGAGTGGCGCCACGAGAGTCGGGTTCACCGGGCTGACGCGTATCATGTTTTATGTCATGACAAGTTACGCGTCGTTCTTGTTCCCATTCTGAACTACTGTAATCATGCGTGTTCCTTTGATTTTGCTGATGTTCATGTAAAGAATGCTTTTATCAAATGCCATTTTCTCTCTGCTCCAGGTTATTTAAGCAAAACACGCACTCTCCCCCGCCATTGCACCACCTCCCAGGTGCAATCATCAACCTTGGGACGACAAAAGTCACGACATCTTCTAGTCGTCACCACTCTTACGTACCCAGTGCGCCGTTCTGTCGATGAACTCACCATGACAAACACGATTGAGCGCTTAATTCAAAGTGTTACCTGTTTTGGGCAGCTGACCTCGCATCTCCGTGCGAGTATCTGGTGGCAGTGCAACGGCGGTATTCCAGCCCTTCTCTACCTCTACCTCTCACTATTACTATTCGGACATCATTTCCTCCCAGTAAACCAACTCCCCCTCCGTTGGTCACATTTCTTCCCAATTGCGATATGGGCGACCATTCAGGGGGACCGACTCAGTGTCGGGCACTTTTTGACTCTGCCTTGCAAGCCTATGAAGACACGACGGGCGTGAAGTTAGCCGAACACCCACTCGCTGTGCAACTTCAGAGTTGCCATTCTATCGAATCCATCATGTCCCTTATCCAACTGCAGCCGGGACCTTTGAGCAATCTTCGAGGGGACGATAAAATCGGGAAATTGATAGAGAGTACCATTTCCAACCTTTTTACGCTCTCTGGCACCGGTGTCCTTGACACGTCTTTCAGTCAGGTACGTTAGATTGATGGCGTTAATCGGACGCTTCAAATCTCTGACTGTTTTGTTTGTAGGCGATCCCACCCGCAGATGCCGTACAAGCTGCCCTCGCTATCCTACTCTCTGTATGTGTCATGCTTGCTTCCTGCTTGTATATCCTCTGATATCTGGGCATATCAGGCAGCGAATGGAGCACATACTAGCTGTGAAGCACTGGGTGATCTACTCGAATCTATCGAGATGTTTCTTAGACGCCTCAGAATATATACCAAGATCCCTCCTACGCCCTCCATGGACGAGCTAGTAGTTAAGATAATGGCGGAATTACTGTCCGTCCTTGCACTGGAAACGAAAGAATTCAAGCAGGGACGATCTGGTGAGTCCCCTCTCGTCCATGGGTTACCTTTACTCAACGTCACGTAGGAAATTTCGTAAAGAAGCTGTTTGGAGAAAAGCATATCGAACCGGTCTTACAGAGGCTGGACCGACTCACACATGACGAGGCACGGACAACAGCAGCAGAGACTCTTAAGGTTGTATACGGCCTAGTCCAGGAAATGAGTAAGCAAATATACTCTACTTGTCACTGGCCAGCTGTGGAGCCAGTTTCCTTCTAGATGGGAAGGCATCAGATAGCGCTGTTCGCGAAGCTCTTGGTGTGTTTTGTCGGTAACCACATAATACTTTAACGTCTGATAGGGAGTTAGTAATGCTGCATCAAATGGCTGGCGAGATGAACAAGTCGAAACGTCAGTTTACTTCCCATCGTTTCTATGGTTACCAGGTGATCCTGAAATTCTCTGGCAGGTGACGAGTTGCGGAGTCGTATTCAACATTGGGTCTCTCCACCGGATCCATGGAAAAACCATAGCATTGCTTTCAAATCTCGGCATGGCGATACCGCGGAATGGTTCGTTCAAGGCGAGACATTCTCTGACTGGAAACTGTCCGGACCAGGATCCCTTCTATGGATTCATGGGAAACGTTAGTCGGCGATCAGCGTGTATGCTTTTGCAGATGCTGATGACTTTCGTTTGTGGCAGCGGGTGCTGGAAAGAGCGTGTTCTGGTACGCTTATCTTTAGATATTCCCTACACCGATGACTTACAATTTTGACCAGTTCCACAATTATCGAAGAACTCAGGACCATGCAGAAATCAGGGCTGGCCTCCCTCGCGATTTTCTATTATGACTTTAGGGAGGATCAAAAGAAGGACCTACGCGGGCTGGTCTCATCCATGCTTGTCCAGCTATGCTATCAATCGGACTCATACTGTGCCATTCTATCCAAGTTCTACGAAGGTCATGCCAATGGTTCTCAGTATCCTGGCGATAATGAGCTCGTCGGTTGTTTGAAGGACATCCTTCAACTCCCAGGACAGGCACCTATTTTCCTGGTCGTTGATGGCTTGGACGAATGCCCGGATACGGCTCTACCGTCCCCCCGCGATGAGGTCCTGAAATTTCTGGAGGAACTCATCGACATGCAACTCGGAAACCTACGTATCTGCGTGACTAGTCGACCAGAGGTCGACATAAAGGTTGCCCTCGAACCGTTGACATTCCGTTCTATTTCCCTACATGATGAGAAGGGACAAATGGAGGATATTGAGAAATACATCAAGTCGGTCGTGAGCACGATGCGAAGATGGAAACCGGAGCACAGGGAGCATGTCATTGAGGTCTTGACAAAAAGAGCCGACGGCATGTAAGGCGTCAAGTTTTCCTTTATTCATCATGACACTCACCCATGCCTGACTGTAGGTTCCGTTGGGCGCATTGTCAGCTGGAATACCTTCGCAAATGCCTCCCGGGCCGCATCGCGCAAGCTTTGGATGAACTACCAGCAACGCTAGACGAGACATACGAACGCACATTGCAAGAGATTGACGAGACGAACTGGGAATTTGCGCAACGGCTCCTTGTCTGTGTTGCCGTAGCTTTCCGTCCTCTCAAAGTCGAGGAATTGGCGGAATTTCTCGCATTTGATTTCAAGGCAGGATCGATACCCAAACTCCGGGAGGACTGGCGCCTGGAAGATCCTATGGAAGCGGTGTTATCCACATGCTCGACTTTGCTTTCCCTTGTCAACTTCAATGATTTAGAAGTCATACAATTTTCTCACTTCTCTGTCAGAGAATTCCTGACATCTACCCGCTTTGCCGAAAAGTCCAATACCATGTCCCTCCGATATCATATTTCCATGACACCCGCTCACACCCTCGTCACGCAAGCATGTCTGGGTATTTTATTGCACCTGGATCCAAATGTAACCAAAAACGGCGTGAAGACATTTCCTCTTGCCGAATATGCTGCGGATCACTGGTTCATGCATGCACGTCTTGAGGGTGTGTCGGAAAGTGCAGAGGAAGCCATGAAACAGCTATTTGATGCGAGCAAACCTCATCTTGCAGTTTGGGTGCGGATATCCAACACTCCAGGATACTCGGAACCAAAACGTGAAAGACTCCTCGGAACCCCATTACATTACGCTGCTATGTGTGGATTACTCGCTATGGTCAAGTTTTTGGTTGTCCAGAGCCCACGTGATGTGGATTCTCATGCCTTCGATGAAGGGCACACGCCATTGCATTTAGCGTCAGAATGGGGACATGTGGATGTCGCACAATGGCTCGTCGAGCACGGCGCATCCGTGACAGTCGAGACCAAGAGAGGGCAGACACCATTACACGGGGCGTCAAGATCGGGAAACATCAATCTTGCACGCTTCCTCGTCGCGCACGGTGCTGATGTGACAACCAAAGACGAATTCGGTTCGACCCCATTTCGTGATTTGTCGCGCCAGCCCTCCGGAAATGTCGAAATCGCACGTTTGCTCGTCAAGCACGGTGCAGATGTGGCCGCCCAACAAGAGGACGGAAAGACCCTGTTGCATCACGCATCGTGGTCCGGATTATTGGATGTTGCACACTTCCTTATTGAGCTTGGCGTAGACGTGACAGCCAAGGACGAGAACGGAAGGACTCCATTACACAATGTGTCGGTGTTGAATCCAGGGCGAGGCGTGGAACTCGCGCGCTTGCTCGTTGAGAAAGGCGCCGATATCACATCACAGGATGAGAAAGGGTCGACTCCGTTGCATAGTGCGTCGTTGACAGATGTCGCACGCTTCCTAGTGGAGCTCGGTGCAGATGCTATAGGTCAAGACAAGAATGGGTCGACTCCATTACATAATGCATCGGCATTGGGAAATGTCGATCTCGCACACTTCCTCGTCGAGCAAGGCGCAGACGTGACAGCCCAGGACAAGGATGGATCGACTCCGTTGCACAAGTTGTCCCAGTCACCCCACGTGTATTATTATCTAAATAATTTGGATGTTGCACGCTTCCTTGTCGAACATGGTGCCAACGTGACGGCCCAGGACAAGCATGGGTCAACACCGTTGCACGGCGTGTCTGCGTCTAAAAATCTAGATCTTGCACGGTTCCTAGTTGAGCTTGGTGCAGACACGACCGCCCGGGACGAGGATGGGTCAACTCCGTTGCATAAGGTGTCTGCCCCCCATTATTCTCATTATCATCCACAACAATTGGACCTTGGACGCTTCCTTGTCGAGCATGGCGCAGACCCGACAGCGCAAGACAATCGTGGGTCGACTCCGTTACATGGCGCGTCTGCGTCAGGAAATTTGGATCTTGCACGGTTCCTAGTCGAGCTTGGTGCACTCACGACAGCCCTGGACAAGGATGGGTCAACTCCATTGCACGAGGCATCGGCCTCCAGGGGTGATCATCAAGAAAGCCTGGATGTTGCACACTTCCTTGTCGAGCACGGCGCAGACGTGACAGCCCCAGATAAGTATGGGTCGACCCCGTTGCATGGCGCGTCTGCGTCGGGAAATTTGGGTCTAGCACGCTTCCTAGTTGAGCATGGTGCAGACACGACAGCCCCAGACAAGAATGATTCAACACCATTACACCATGCATCGTTCGGGTATGACTACCAGAAAAGTTTGGATGTTGCACGCTTCCTCATTCAGCATGGTGCGAACGCAGCTGCCCAAAACAACCGTGGTTGGACTCCGCTCCATGGCGCGTGTGCTTCGGGACATAAGGATCTTGCCCACTTCCTAGTCGAGCTTGGTGCAGACGCGACAGCCCAGGATAGCGCCGGATCAACCCCATTGCACCAGGCATCGGCATCAACGTCATATAGTTTCGACATCATAGAAGTTGCACGCTTGCTCATCGCAAACGGTGCAAACGTAACGTCAAAAGACAAGGACGGGTCAACTCCATTGCATAGGGCGTCCGCGTTAAGAAGAGAGAAGGTTGCACGCTTTCTAGTGGAACATGGGGCAGACGTGACAGCACAGGACAATGATGGCTCGACGCCATTGCATGTGGCATCTGCGTCTGGAAGAATGGATGTCGCACGCTTCCTTGTGGAGCATGGGGCAGGACCGATAATCCCGGACTACGACGGCTCAACCCCAGTACATAGGGCATTAGCGTCGGGAAGAGTGGATATAGCGTGCTTCCTTGCTGAGCACAGCGCAGACAGGACGGTGCAGGCTACGGAGCAGATACAACAGCCCGCAACCACATGAACGAGATTCTACTAGAATATCACACAGTGCCAGTACCGATGACAAATGACAATGGGACGTGATTCTGTGTAGTATGCTGGTCGCGATTTGGGAGGAACTGAGAATTGAGGGAACTCTAGTAAAGGAGGTCATAGTATCCACGGACACATTCTTAGTGTCCGTAACACCCTTCTTAAATTGAAGACATTTAAAGGTCTATATGTATGATCCGAACTGATCCGAACTTGAGTTCGTACTACGTAGTAATGTAAATGAGCCACCACAGGAGTGCGCGCCAGGGAGTTACCGTTATGGAACAAACAAGTGGTAGTGGTGCCGTGTCAAAGCTGGGCTTGGCGCTCCAAAGCACACATAATGCCGGAAATCTGACCAGCATTAAAATTGTCACTACATCCCTCCATCATCGATTCCAAGAGAAGGTGGCGCTTTTTGACATCGATGAGAGCACCAATGCTTGTAGCTCCTATCTCAAGGCAGACCCAAGTCGAGCGACTAGAGCATCACCTTGTGAGAGCTATATTATTGGTATTAGCACCCTTGTTGCATAGGCGATGCATATTCTTATGTTGTGTCGTCTAAAAGGAGGTTAGGTTTTCTTTCAATTGGCATCATCGGCAGAGGCCGACGAGATACGTATATTCGGTCCGCCTCCTCTTGCGTTACTGTCTCACGCTTCCCAGCGCACCGCAATGGCCTGTGCAGGGATTCCGGCGCATGCAGTGGACGGCACACATGGCGAACCGGAAGTCGCAGGTGGTGGCACCATGGCAGCGGGTGGGGTTCAAGGAAGAGGGTGTGCAGTGGACATGGGTCATACCCGTGGGTAAGGTGGGAAATGGGGTCGTGCTGCAAGATGGAGACCCGAAGGGATCGAGGCTTGGGTGTCATAGCATTGCGTTCTTGCTGTGATTGGGAAAGTGGGGCTAGCGAGCATGTACAACAATGAGATCTCAAAGTCGAAGTGGACAATTTTGAGAAATTTGGGTCTTCGTTAATGGTGGTTCGCTTGTTGGAAGGAGGTATTTTTGGTGGCAATGCGGTGTTGGGACTAAATAGCCCGATGGACTCAGGTGCGCCGAGTAGCCTGAGCAGGAGTGTTTCCCTGCCACGTTTTTGTCGCTGTATGTTGAAACGTAGAAACGACAAATTCTTCAATCACGTGATTATGGGGGTGGAAAACAAACGGCGATGAGTCTAGCAGAGCAGTGGACGCGGTGGAGAACCGGCGACAGGAGTAAAGCCTGAGCACATCGAGATATTCATTGGATCTGAACAGATTCCAGGTGAGAATGTGGTGTCTTCGGTCCCGGGAAGAGGAAAGGTGCATGGAGAAGGTCCGATGCAGTCTGTCACAAGATTGGGGATGGAAGCCAACACCATAGGTTCGATAGGCGACTAGACTGGTAAGTATCGTGAGGCAATGCCAGTGGACAACTGAGTTAGACAAATTATGTCAGGGCGGAAAACGGGCTGATATTGGCAAGTCATACTTCGGGGTCCGTTCTCTTCTTCTCCCCTCTGCCTGCGTCCTCAACGATTATATCCCTCGGTTTTCCCTCGTTAGTTTTGATTGGTGTCACGCATTGCTTGTGATATTAAAGGGTCTATGGGATCCCTGCAGTGTCGTGGGAAGCCAGGAAGGGGCTAGCAGATGGCTATCCGTTGTGATAAACAAGGGAGTTGGGCTTTGAAGAAGGACAAGACGTACCTAGAGTCACACGGTACTGTCTCATTCCTTGGGTGTAGGCCAAACGACAAGCGTAGTTTTGAGGAGACGACGTGGGGAGTGGGCAGAAACAAATCACAGTGGTTTCGTTTGCTGTCAGGCCGAAGGATTTGGTGAGAGAAAACACTGGACAGAATCGGTTGAAGGGACGTAATAGGGCCAGGACGTGATGAGGGCCGTTTGTCGGTTGTATACTACGAAAGGCTAGAGTCTTGAGTCGGAGTGGGGTGAGAATCAGAGGTCAGAAGCGGAAGTAGCGCGGATGTGCAACGTGCAAACGTTTGACTGACCACCCGCCCGGAGGAATTAGATTCGGGTTAGGGTTATGATTGAGAAATCACAGATACTTACTAAACATAAGCATAAAATGTTGAATGTATGATGTACCCGTTAATCAGACGATATTGAAGCCTACAGTAGACTGCTGTTCACCGTTCACCAGTTGAAACGGTAAAATAACGAGGTACCAGTGTGGCGACCTTTATGATAATCATTGTAACTCTGTGCTCGTACTGTAGTAAACACTGTACGTCTGAGGTTCCCTCGCATAACCCTCCTCGGTTTAAAGCTCAGGATCCAGCTGCGCTACGTCATCCCAAGCCCGGCCACATGGATACGACCTAAGTTCTCTGCTGCCCCTTAGTCCAGCAGCTTCCGCATCGATTTGAACCTTGTGATCTGACCCTCTCTCCGTCATTTGTCCTCGACGACACTGGTCGGAGCTACATTCCTCGATGGGCTCAGGCGTGTCGAACCTGAGTGTTCCTGGTCCGCATTCTAGATCACTGATACGTTGGCATCTATTTGCCGACACCTCGATCAGACAAGTTATGGAGTTATGTTCCCAAAAGATATGTACGGCATGGAGATGATGAGATGGCAGGATGGTGGACGTGGAGGAGAATCGGTCACAGGAGAATAGCCTGATTTAACTGAGATATTCAATCGATAGGAAGTGGTTCCTGGGTGAGAATGCGGTGTCCTTGGCCCCAGGGAGGGGAAAGTGTTTGAACACGAAAAAGGCGGGATCTCCGTCATAAGGTTGGGTGAGGAAGGGCCAACATTACAGGTCCAAACGGCAGTTAAAAATCGCAGGTATGTGTCATGAGACGATGCCAGTGAATGACTGAGTGCAAGAATCCGAGTTAGCGATGGACAAAGGGCTGATGCTACTAAGCCGTACTTTGTAGCCCATTCTCCTCGCCCTCCATTTGATGCCACCTACGTCCCCGACGCTTACATCCCTCGGCTTGTCATGCTCAACTTTAGTTGGTGTCATGCTTTACTCATGATATAAAAAGGTCTATGAGATTGCTGCAGTGTCGATGGAAGACGGGAAGGAGGTTGGCAAGATGACCATCCGCTGTAATAAGCAAGGACATTGGGGTTGGAATAAAGGTAGGGTGTACCTGGATTCACGCGGTGGTGTTTCATTCTCTGGGTGAAGATCAGGTAACAAGACTGTTTCCTGGGCGACTGCGTCGGGGTTGAGCCGAAATAAACGACAGTTGGTTTGTTAGCCTGAGGGGGTCAGGCGAGGACTTGATGTAGACTTGATGAGAGAAAAATGACTGTGGGGTCAGTTAGGGGGACATGATGTAGGTCGTCCTTCTGTTGAGACGTGACAAACGAAACGGTTGGATGGTTGTACGACAACGTCCGGGCCGGAGCACGTCGGACCATCGGACCTTGCGCTCGAGACCACAAATCTCGTGTGACTGTCCATTGTCCTCATATTCGCCTAGAAGTGTACTTATAGTGCATTACCCATTACCACCCAATACCAGTCCCTTTTTCTACCCGGGCTTACTGGCGCGTTCCCGTGCTTGTGCCCTTCATTCCTTCCAATAGGCAAGCTGGCCGTGGCGCTCTGAATCACGCATAATGCCGGAAATATGACCAGCGCTAAAATTTTCATCCCTCCATCATCGATTCCAAGGGAAGGCGGCGCTTTTTAGCATCGGTGGCAGTGTCAATGCTCGTAGCTCCTATCTCAAAGTGGAACAAGTCGAGCAACTAGAGAAACATCTTGTGCAAGCTATATTATTAGTATTAGCACCCTTCAAGTTCTTCCACAGGCGATGCATATCCTTACGTTGTGTCGTCTAAAAGGAAGTCAGGTTTCTCTCGATTGATGTCGGCAGGGGCCGATGAGATACGTATAGGTCCGTCTCATTCCCGTTGTTACCAGGGTGAGCACTACCACACACATTCGCCACTCCTAAGGCATCATGGCCTATATCAACTCTTACAAGTCGCCTGATGTCCCCGACCTCTTACCTGGATATTATGGTCCAGACCCATATGACATCAACTGGATCATGCCCCTCCACGAGGCAACACTCGAATCCGACCGTGTCAAACTGACGCCATTCATACCCTCTCTCTACGCAAAAGAATACGCAAAGCAGACTGCCGCTCACCCAGAGCTGCATCGCTATATCCCGCTCGACATTTCGAATCTTGACAAGCTCCTGACGGTGTTCGAGCAGTTCTGGCGTCAGAAGCCGACGAACATTTTCTTCGCGATCATAGACAAGGCCCGTGGAGGGACGCTCGCCGGGGTGATCGGATTAATGAATACGTCGCCGACGAACCTGAGCATCGAGATCGCATGGGTGCTCGTGTTCCCCGTGTTCCAACGCACATACGTGACAACCAACGCGGTTGGTCTTTTACTGCGCTACTGCCTCGAGCTGCCCAGTGCGTCAGAGCGGCCGGGACTGGGATTCCGGCGCGTACAATGGACGACGCACATGGCGAATCAGGCTTCGCAGGTAACGGCACAGCGTATGGGGTTCAAGGAGGAGGGTGTTCTGCGTTGGACATGGGTTATACCCGAGGGTATGGAAGGGAATGGGCTCGCGCTGCGGGATGGAGATCCGATGGGTGGTAATCCCGGGCGTCATAGCGTTGTGTTGTCGCTGTGTGCGGATGATTGGGAGAGTGGGGGCAGGGAACATGTGCAACGTTTGATTGACCGTCGCCAATAAACGGACTTTTTCAGTTGATTGAATACAACGGTACAACGGTGGTACAACAACCATTGGCGAGTGATGCATGTCACGAAGTAATCATGCTGTGCCACAGCACAGTCACCTCTGCTCACGCTAAACAACCTTAGCTTACAATTGTACTACCTCATCCCATCCCCGGCCTCGTGCTCAAAACCTCAGATGGTGGATCCAACGTATGTTGAGAGAAAATGGATATGGAGCCTGATTAGGGGGACATGATGTAGGTCGTCCTTCGGTTGTGATCGAGACTTGAGACCAAGCGGGATAACTTGAAGAATAAGCTGCGTGACTGGCAGTGTCGGCTCACGCGTCCGAGATTCTTAAATGTTCCTTTCCAACGGTATCATACGGTCAAGTTGGCGTCGCTCCTGTGTATTTGTTCTTGTTCCAGTTCTGGATCAATCATGCATAACCCTTTGGTTTTGTTGATGTACATGTAGAGGATGTTTCTTTCCAAAGACCATTTTCTCTCCGCTCCAGGCTGGTGACTACTGTAGTCACAGTATTGGACTCTATCAACAACTAACCAATCAAAGCATTCTCTCTCCCAACCATTGCACCACCTCCCAGGAATCATCGTTAACCACGGGATGACATCTTCTAGTCGTCACCTCTCTTGTATACTGTACCAAGTGCGCCGTTTGATGAGCTCATCGTGACAAACGTGATTGAGCGCTTAATTCAAAGTGTTTGCCTGTTTCGGGCAACTGACCTCGCATCTCCGTGTGAGTCACGGTATCTGGAGGCAGTGTACCGGCAGTGTTCCTGCTGTCTTTATCTCCACCTCTCACTATTTAGACATCATTTCCTCCCAGTAAACCAACTCCCCCTCCTTTGGCCACATTTCTTCCCAATTGCGATATGGCCGACCATTCAGGGGGATCGACTCAGTGTCTGGCACTTTTCGACTCTGCGTTGCAAGCCTATGAAGACACGACGGGCGTGAAGTTAGCCGAACACCCACTCGCTGTGCAACTTCAGAGTTGCCGTTCTATTGAATCCGTCATGACCCTTATCCAACTCCGGGCAGCACCTTTCAGCGATTTTCGAGGGGACGATAAAATCGGGAAATTGATAGAGAGTACCATTTCCATCCTTTTTACGCTCTCTGGCACCGGCGTCCTTGGCACGTCTCTTGGTCAGGTACGTCATATTTATGGCGTTAATTAGATGTTTTACGTC
>QFEY01003113.1:0-55084 GCA_003316435.1 Russula virescens | reverse complement strand
GATAAGATCTTGACCCTTATCTCGCAAATCGGTTTCAGGCACAAACCAAACTTCCCCAACACTATCTAGGAGGATCAAGCACTGACTCCAATCAGACCAGTTCCCTTATGCAAGGTTAAGGATCAGAGTGGTTGGCCAGGACAGATCAATGACAGGTCACTCTGTAAGAGTAATACCTCTGGGACCAGTTGCACCAGAGGAAGATTGGGACAATTGGGTATTTCCAGAAGCCTGGGTAGAAGGTTTGACATTTGTAGTGCCTGCATTTGTAGTTCCTGCAGAAGGATTAGTAGAGCCACCAGCACCAGTCATAGTAGCAGGGGGTGGATTGGTGGAACCAGTGTTGGCAGAGGGAGCAGCTGTACCAGTAGGATTAGTAGGAGGGTTGGTCAAGTTAGTGCTTCTGGTCCAGAGTCCTGGAAGATATGCTTGAATTTTTGGTGTATAGGTGATCAAGTCAATGTATAATGATGATGGTCACAAATGGGCACCAGGGCCCATAGCCTGTTAATTCTAGACACAAGAAGACCTCAGTTTGGAATAAGAGAAAGCAAACTATATTTGATATATACCTAGACACAGGAAGACTACAACAAGAATGAGTGATAAGTACAACACATGAAACATATAGACAACTCACCCTCAGTTCAGAATAAGAGAAAGTGAACTGAGGGAAAAGAAAGACAGTGCAAAAAATGAAGAAAGATATACTCATAGCTAAGATCACATGAGATGACCAAATGATGATGATAATAATGTGACTGTGTAGATTCTAACATGCTTGAGTCAAGCATATTTGCATCAAATATCATCTTGTCAGAGAACTTGTGTTGGAAGGGGAGTTGACTGTTACCTGCATCTGCTCAGTGGACAATATTGCAGATATATTGACCAAGCTGCTGGGATGTGCAAATTATCTGCATTGGCATCACTTGTTGGGGCTGTGTGTGGAAAAGAGTGTTTAGAATTATATGATAGAGACCATGGATAGGCAATAGCAAGGGTTTGGCTACCCTTAAGGGGTCTGGGTATGGGTAGTACATGTCATAGGTATGGGTTATCATTCTGTGACCTGTGTACCCACATCAACCTGCCACATCACCAATAATGTACAGTTGTTGGAGTTTAGAGTACCATCATTCAAAACAAAACATGACCAAAATAGCAACTCTGAACTGACACTTAATGCCTGCTTCTACAAACCCTACCTTAAAACAGAAGGCATCAAATGCTGTGACAGCAGGCCTAAAAAGAAACAGAAAGCACCTACCAAGGATACAACATCCTTCTTGTCAACAGAAGTAATTGATGACAGAAGCAACAGTGCTGAAGAGCTGGATGTTAACCTCAATGATGAACCCAGTGTTGAGGAGAATGCAGATGCTGAGCTTGGTATGTAACTACATGCTTCTACATAAATACATGCTTATGAATACCTTTCAGAATATCTGAAAAAGGATTGGAACACACTGGTGTATGCCTTTTTCTGGCCAATTCCAACTGTTGGCTATAATAAAGGGTGATGATTCCATGAATTTACCTGTGATTTCAAAGACTGTCAAAAGAAGATATGGCACTATCTTGACACAAAGGATGCCAGTTCAACAAGCAACTTGTGAAAGCATGCCAAGGTATGCTAGGGTATAGATGCGATCAAAGCTGCAGATGAAACCAAAAATGCTTCAGAGGCTTGTATCTGTATAAACCTGGGACAAAAAAACAGGTCAATTACAGCAGCATTTGAAAGAGTAAAAAAGAGGAATGTCACTTACTCACACCAGCAACATACCAAAACAGAGACAAGGTGTGTTTTGCATGTTAGATAATGCCTTGTTCTAACCTGCTGGTGATAGAGTTGAGATTGTCTGCTGGGTTTCTGAGAGTGCCCAGCCCTACAGCATTGTAAAGGATTGCAGTTTTCAGACCTTAATGAAAATGGGGCAGCCAGGATATTACCTACCATCACCCTCAACTGTTAGCCATGATATTTGTATGGTGTTTGCACACACATGTCAGAGGATTGCTAATATGTTACAAGTAAGCAATGATTTGTCTGTCCCAGACCACAGAAAGACTCACCAATCTTAGGAATATGGAGGTGACTTGAATTTTGCAACCCACTCATGGACCTCCCCTAACCACAGAGCATTTGTGGCCCTTACAGTTCACCTTGAGAGAAAAGGCATACCACTGTGTCTCATTTTAGATATTGTCAAAGTTGCCAAAGTACACACTCACTAACATCACCTACGGACCCCCAGTGGCCAAGAAACAGGACTTGACCCATAAGGATCTGCATGGGTGATACCGTGGGTTATTTTTGGCACACTGCACCCACCACCTGTCAACCCATACCCATGCAGACACCGTACCCACGGTTAGCGGGTTTACACCATGGTGTTCACAAAAAACTGCGGTGCATTGACACCACGGTATATTGTATTACAGGTACCAATAGCTATCACTTGTTTAGATACAAATTTAGCTACTCAAGTCACTATTAAAATCACTATCTATGTTGTTAATCACCCGCTTCCTTGGCATTGGCATGTGTGTTTGTGTTGGCAGGGTTTGCATTACCTTTGCAGTGTTCGCATTTGCATTTGTGCTGACTTGTTGGCCTTGCATTTGTATTTGCGCTTGCAGGCGGCTTTGGGTTCGGGTTCAGGTTCGAATTCGCCTTGGTTTCATTTGTGTTTGCATTGCATTTGTGGCGGTGTGTTCGTGTTTGAGGTGTTCGCATTGCATTTGTGGCATTGCGTTTGTGTTTGAGGTGTTCGGTTGCGTTCATGGTGTTGTGTTTGTGTTTGAGGTGTTCATGTTCGGGTTCGAATGAGCATTTATGTTTGCATTTGCAGTTTGTTCATATTGCGTTGTGTTGATTGTGGTGTTGCGTAACTCAGGTTTGGGTTCGAATCTGCATTTGTGTTTGCTCTTGTGGTGCGGTCTTTGCACTTGGCTGTGTGGGTTTGAACCTTGATGAGCCTGCTCCCACCGAGGACACTGCTGGCATCAAACTCATTGGCACAGCTGAGACAGCCGAAACCGCAGAGCTCGAGGTGTAGGAGGCCTGGGCAGATAGCAAGGCAAGGTGTGGGCATGACATGGTGCCAGAAAACAATGTGGCAGAAGAAATACGAGAGGACGAATGCATGCTCGAGGTGCCACTACAAGGGGCTACAACAGAATGTGAACGTGTGCACAATGCAGCGTGGCAACCCGACTCAACTGAAGCCAGTGCGTGCTCACTCTCTGTAGCAGCCTCTCATAGCATGGTATCAGGTCCACACGAGTGCTTAGTTGGAGTCCCATGCACCAGCCAGTGCTCATGCTCAGTCGGGTTGAGCCGTTGGACCTTGTTGCGCGTGCACTCACCCTCTATCGTGTTGAGCATGAGGTCGATCGGGTCACCCCACTTTGGTGCAGTGCGCCCGTGTTTGTGCGCAGTTGGGGCTGCTGCCATTATCGCGAGAGAATGCAAGAGAGGGTGAGCATGCGCAACACAGTGCGGCGACTCGACCCGAACGTGCATGTACCTGAGGCACTGCTGCTGCGAGCAGTATTTATCAGGCGCAAGGGCGAAATCCTCTTGATGCCACAAGATGATGCGCAGGCTATGGCCATCGAGAGTAGGTGCGACCAAGCGCACCCAGCCGCTGTGAAAACTGCCGTGCTGACCATTCAGGAAGCAAGGGCACTTGCCAGCCCAGAAGGAAGCTGCGTGGGTGGCAACACACAAATTGAGGAGGCCATTCGAGGCCAGAAAAGCGAGGGCAATGGGCACCACTGATGCCCAAGAAGAGAAACCTGGTCACCCGAAAAACAAGTCAGGCTGGCAATATCCTCAACAAAATTGGCCACCTACCTTTGCATGGGGTGCCAGTCGTCTCGAATTATCATTCGCTGTCACCACAATAGTCGTTTTGGAGTCAAGCAAGTGGCCATCATGTGTGTGGATCTAAGTTGACAGGTCTGATAAGGACAGGTGAAACAAAAAAGACAAAACAAGACTCACCTGTAAGAAAACCTGTGAAATACCGTAGATACAGGTGCAGGTCACAGTTCATCATGGTGCAGCTGAGTCCAACACCACACCTGCACCTGTCACACCTGTGACCATAACACTGCGGGATTACCTGCACCCATGCGGATCCCTATTGACCCATGAATGGAGATTGATACTTCGTGGGCAAGGTCACCTTCCATACCCAAAGCCCAACATCAGAGGACCTATCCTCACTACCCTCAGAATACTGCCAACATAGAAAAGTATTTAGTGAACAAGTGTTGCAGAGGCTTCCATCGCACACTATATGGGATCATGCCATAGAACTCCTCCCCAATGCACCAGCAACCCTACCAGGACAACTCCTACCTCTTACCCAAGAAGAGATCGCAGAAACCATATGATTTGTAGGAGAACACCTAAAGCAACAAACTATCAGACCATCTGATTCTCCATACTGCACCAACTTCTTCTATGTCAAAAAGAAAGACAGCAAACTCCATCCTGTACAAGACTACCAACCTCTAAACAAATATACAAAGAGAGATCGAACAGTAGCACCTCTCATATCCCAAACTATTGATCAGCTAGCTGGGTGCACACTATTCACTAAATTTAATGTGTGATGGGGATATAACAACATCAGGATATGAGAGGGCAATGAATGGAAAGCAGCCTTCCTAATGCCAGAAGGACTCTTCGAGCTTACTGTTATGTTCTTTGGACTCACAAACTCCCCAGCAACCTTCCAAAGGATGATGAACACAATCTTTCAACTGGAAATTGCACAGTGATGGCTGTCAGTATACATGGACGACATCCTCACCCACATAAAAAGAGAGGATGGAGAAACTGAGGAGGAACATTGCAAATGTCATCAACAAAAGGTACACCAGATTTTGGATCGACTCGAAGAACATGACCTATATCTAAAGCCGGAGAAATGCATCTTTGAACAACCTGAAGTTGAATACCTTGGTGTGATCATTGGACAAGGAACGATCAAGATGGATCCCAAGAAACTACAAGGAGCTGCAGACTATCCACAACCAACAACCCCAACTGAAATACGTCAATTCCTGGGGTTCACAGGCTACTATCATTACTTCATCCCGAATTACTCAAAAATTGCATGACCACTGCTAGACCTAATGAAGAAAGCCATACCCTGGCACTGGGAAGAGTGACAGAACCGTGCATTTGAAGAACTAAAAACATGCATGTGCACATCACCAGTCCTGATGCAACCCAACTGGACAGAGCCATTTGTCCTGCAAGTCGATGCATCTGCTTATGGCATGGGTGCCATACTCTCACAAGAAGGTAATCATACTACACCCTCCCTGAACAAACACCGCAAGCCTGTACTCCACCCCATTGCATATTACTCTGCCACCTTCACACCTACTGAACAAAACTATGGTATTTACAATCGCAAACTCCTAGCCATCATTAAAGCGCTACAACACTGGAGGCCCTATCTAGGGTGGACACAGCACCCATTCCTAACATGCACAGACCATGCCAACTTACAATACTGGAAATCAGCACGCAACCTAAATTGTAGACAAGCCAGATGGCAAGCAGAGCTCCAGCTATACGATTACAAGATTGAGCATATCCCCAGGAAAACCAACACAGCAGCAGATGTGTTGTCATGACCCCCAGGAACAGACAAGGGAGATGCTGACAACCAAAACTTGATCATGATCCCACTGCACAGATGTTGAACTACAGCAATGCAAAGAATGACAATGTTACCCATACCAGAAGATGCAGACCACCTCAAAAGATCACTAATGCTCCTTTATCATGACCACCCAGGAGCCAGATGCCTGGGCAGAGACAAAACCCTACAGCTCACACAACAACACTACTCCTGGACCAGTATGAAAGAGTGGATAGCAAACTATGTAAAAGGATGCACTATGTGCCAGCAAAGTAAACCACAGACCCACTGACTAAAAACACCTCTCTAAGGTTCTGCACAGGTGACACTGTGGGTAAATTTTGACACACTGTACCCACACCTGTGAACACCATACCCATGCAGTACACCGTGCTGTGGTTGCAGGTATGACCCATGGTTTATGCTTGAAACCCATAGTATACTCAAAAAACCATGGTGTATTAAACACTGCAGTACATTACATTAATACTATCTACTTGTAGAACTACTACTCATATTTTGTATATATGTGTAGCTACTATAGTACTACATCTGTACACACCGCAGAATACAAATCCATTTAAAAAAAACTTGATGGGTGCTGGGATTGAAGGAAGGTGTGGCCACACAGCAAAGGCAAGACAAAGATGGATGTTGGGGGATATTGACAGAGACATGGCAGCAGTGTTTGTGGTTGAGGGTGTGGTAGTGGTGGTGATGAGGCTGTTGTTGTTGTTGATGCCATTGTGCTGCTGTCGCTGCTGTCCAATGTTGCTGTTGTTGGTCAACACCTTTGTGGTTCATGGTGGTGGGCACTGGTGGCTACTGGTGGAATTGAAATCACTCATGCTGGCTTTGATATTGTTGCTGGTGTAGCACAAGACCCTAAGATAGCATGCTTGTGAGTTCAAAATGAAAGGATAAAAAGGTTTAACAGAGAATAAAGAACAGGCCTGCAATCCCAGAGGGATGCAAATGTGTTGAGAGACTAGTGTTGGGGAAGTTTGGTTTGTGCCTAAAACCACTTAGTGAAATGAAGGTAAAGGACTTATCCAATTGCTTAGCAAATTTAGGGACACTATCTCCAGATATAGGAGACCATAACCATAAATTTGCTAAGCAATTGAATAAGATCTTTACCTTCATTTCACTAAGTGGTTTCAGGCACAAACCAAACTTCTCCAACACTATGAGAGACTTGAGGGTTGCACGATTTCAGGTGTAAATGGGGTGTTGCTTGCATTCAGTACTTCCCTGCTGTCCTTTGAGGACATGTCACAGATTCCAAGCTATGTACGGGCAAATAAGATCTAATAACACCAGAGGGGTTAGAGGGAAAAGGGAAGTGTGAAAGGGACATGTGTGAGATGGTTGCAATGTCAGCTGGCAAGGAATGGACTTGGAATAATGGCACATTGGCTGCTCATTTTGGGGTATACATATATTTGGGAGTCATCAGGCATGGCATTGATGGTGCTGGTTTCAAGGCCAGTGTGCATGCCTCCCTTACACTGGTGTGGTTGTTGCAAGTGTGGTTGGTGTCATGCATTGAACCATTGATGTGCTGAGAGTAGTGTTGGGGAAGTTTGGTCTCAAACTGAACCAAACCAGAAGTTTGGGTTTGGGTTTGGCCATTTCTGTGGGAAACCAAACAGTTTGGCTTCCAGTTTGGGAAATTTGAAAGTTTGGTAAATGGTTTCAAACTCAGTTCAAACCAAACCAATTATATGAATTTAAAAGTTATCAGATCCCTTAGAAAATTTAACTGGACTATCTTTAGGTATAGAAAATAGTGCAGTTAAATTTTCAAGCCAATCTGATAAGTTTTAAACCTTTATTTTGTGTATCAATTTTGCAAACTAAACAGATAACTAATATTATTGGTTACTGATATGCAAAATGAAGGGTTAAAAGTCATCCAATTACTTAGAAAACTTATACACACCATGTCCTATACAAAGAGATAGTATGTCTATATTTTCTAAGTAATCTGATAACTTTAAGACCTTTATTTTGCAAATCAGTTTAGTTTGGTTTCAACTTGGTTTGTGACAGTTTTAAGGTTATAAAGCTATCAGATTGCTTAGTAAATCTAGGTACACTGTCTCTTGGTATAGTATATGCTGCCTTTGAGTTTTATAAGCAATCCAATAACCTTTAAACCCTTATTTTGCATGTTGATAACCAATAAGATTAAATATCAGACTGCTTAATCTAATATATAAAACTAATATGCAAAATGAAGGCTTAAAACTTATCAGATTGCCTTGAAAGTTTAACTGCACTACATCCTATACCCAAAGATAGTCCAGTTAAATTTTCTAAGCAATCTGATAACTTTTAGATACTCAAACCGTTTCAAACTGAGAGTAAACCAAACCAAACTGATACAAATGGTTTGTATTGGTTTCGGTTTCAGTTTGAGAAATTCTGGCAAAAACTGAATGGTTTGGTTTCTGGTTTGGCCAAAAGTGGCCCAAACCAAACCAAACTGAACTTCCCCAACACTAGCTGAGAGTGGCGCTGTCATCAGTACCATGTGTTGAGGCATTGCCACTGCCACTGTTGCTAATCAAATCATTGTTGTTGCTGTGACCTGTGCAGTCATTGGGTACCCTGCGTTGAGGTGTCACTGCTACTGCTGTTGCTAATCAAATCATTGTTGAGGTTGTGCTGTTGTCAGGGACCAGGCATTGAGGCGTCACTGCTGCTGCTGCCAACAGAATCATCATCACATCACTGTCAAGGTTAGGGAAGTCACCTGTAGCATGTTGAGCCATTGCTGTTTGCTGGTATTACTAGTGGAGTCATATCATCATTGAAGCCAGAAGTATCACTGGTGCCACATGTTGAGCCATTGCCTACTGGTGTTGCTAACAGGGCCATCATTGTTGGTGCTTCACATTGTGCTGGTGCTGTTGCCATTGCTGGTGATCTTGTCAAAGTCACATATTATGCATTTGAACTGATCATTAATGTCAAGCAAAAGCAAGACAGTGTCTGAGCTATGCCTCACAGTGCAACTCAGCATCTCCCAGAACCTGCAGGTGACACTGCATGCAGGTACAGTATTATATGGTATCTAATTGAGTAATACTGTACCTGCACCTGCAGAACCTGTGGTCAAATTACCATGGGTTGACCCATACCTGTGCGGAACATTAACTGCAAACACAAACCCCACAATGCAAACACAAACCCCACAATGCAAACACAAATGCCATCAACACAAACATGAAAGCTGCAAACACAAACATAAATGCAAGTGCAACTTCAAATCCAAACCTGAACACCACAAGCACAAACATGAACACAAGCTCAAATCAGACCCAAACCCAAACCCCATGATTGCTGCAAGTGCAAATCTAAACTTGAAGGCCACAACTGCAAACACCACCGCTGCAATGCTGCAAATGTAAATGCAACCAATGTGAACACCACCAATGCAATGTGAACTTTGCAAACAAAAAAGCAAGGGCATCATTAGCTCCTGCACTCAAAGGACCCTGCAATTGTGGGTCGTCTTAGATGCAGGAGCTGATGGTGTTATGCTCATGTTAGGAGATGGTGGGTCACCCATACCTGTGGGTTACCCATGCTATTGCCTATCCCCACCCCCTTTACTCACCTGTACTTCACACCTCCTTGTTCTCTCACTACCATACTTCTATACTTAACAAACATCCCTATATTTCAACACCATAGACCTGTATTTACACTTGAGAGACCATGCCTTGATGCTACAGTGCTTGACAGCCAAACTCAACAAAAAAAATTAGATGTCTTATTTTTGTTCAAAACACACAGAAATGAAGTTTTAGTTTTTATGAAAAATTAAAAGTTGGCCACCCCTGAAATTGCTTGAAAAGTGTGTAAATCAATTATTCTTGGCATTCTAAACCTAATGCCCTTATCCGATATTATCAAAAAGATTTGTGAGGAGCTGCAGAAACCATATGATAGTGGTCAGAAGACCCCACATGACACACCTGCCATACACAATCTGAATGGTCTACATACACATTGTTCACACAGAGGCTGTTTTATGGTCTAACCATAGATCTTAATTATTAAGGAAGTACACTGTGAACTCAATCCAATCGAGATGGTATGTTATTCTTAAAATCATATTTATTTTTATGTTTATTTTGTACAGTATTGGGGTTGGTGATACAGGGATATTTGCAAAACAAAGTTTGAGGATGCAAAATATGCCATGTGGGAGTGCCTTGACATAAGCCCAGTGGATGTGATTCATCGACACTTACCAACAAGGTTTGACAGATAGGGTGGTGGAATGGACAGTGTGAAAAATGGGCAGTGTGAAGACAGAAATCACACTGGAGGGTTGGTCTGTGTGCAATGATGTCAATTGATGCCATAGTTACATAAAATAAAACTGAGAAAGCCCCAAAATGGGCATGTTTTTTGTCAAAAAGTTAGACCCAAAAGTTGGCCAACCTAAAATTTACCTGTGAAGTGTGTTTTGTACATTTTATGGCCCCCTGAACACAATCCTGGGCTTAGTTTGTTCTAAAATTATGTTGTTCAGGCACTAACATTTTTGTCAAGTTTGGCTGTCAAGCACTGTAGTCTGAGGCAGTATATAAACTAGAATTTAAAAATAAAAAAAGCCCTTTGCCCAACCACAGTTGTATCCTAATTTGGTAATCAAGCCGGTTTGAGCTGTGGCTCTAGCGGCTCCAGAACTGATTGTGCTGGATGGTTTATGGCTCAGGTAGCCATCAGCTCAGCTTGGCTAAAATTGGCTCGGCTCAATGGCTAAGCAGCTCCTGAGTTGAGCTGTGACAACACTACTACATGGGATACTCCCAGAGAATGAGACCATGTATATGGAGCAGCCCCCGGGATTTGAGGCTGAAGGGATAGAAGATTGGGTGATGAAACTACTGCAGAGTATCTATGGGATGAAGCAGGCTAGTTGGGTCTGGAACAAAACATTTGATGAAGTCTGGGATTCAAACATCTATCCAGTGAGTGGTGTGTCTACCATCAGGAATCCCCCTCTGGCATCATCATTTTTGTCATTCATGTGGACAACATCATATCAGCTGGCTCATCTCGTGCCAAGAATGAACATTTCAAGGCAGAGCTCAAAGCAAAGTGGGACATCAGTGATCTAGGACCAGTAAAGTTCGCTCTTGGCATCGCCATCTTGCACAACCTAGAATCCAACACCATTTCCCTCTCCCAAACTGCCCTTATCAACTGCATCATTGAACAGTTCAACTTCAACCAACAGGACACACACTCAGTCGACATTCCCATGGTTCCAGGACTGCAGTTGTGTCAACCAGACAAATCCCTTCCAGTACCATCCAAAATCCGAACCTGGGCAGAACATACCATGATACCCCATATTGCTCGTTGGTCGGCAGTCTGATGTATATCGCTGTTGGCACCCGCCCTGATATCACATATGCCATTGGTTGCCTGGCCTCCTTCCTTGATTGTTACAGGCCCAAGCATTGGGAGGCAGCAATTAGGGTTGTCTGTTACTTGAAGGGCATGCGCTCATTATCTCTAGTCTTGGGGGGCCAAAACCCACTCGATCTAATTGGCTACTCAGATTCTGACTATGCCAATTATCCAGACACTAGCCGCTCGATTAGTGGTTACTGCTTTACTCTCGGGTCTGGGATGATCTCATGGGGCTCATGCAAGCAGAAGACTGTCGCCAACTCTTCATGCTATGCTGAGTACATCACCCTACATGATGTGTCATGTGAGGTCATATTCCTAAGAGAACTGCTAAGCAGCCTACATCTGCTCCCATCCTCTCCTACCCCTATCCACTGCAACAACAATGCTGCATCCATACTATCCGAGGACCATGTGTGGCATGCTTGAGTGAAACACATCCATGTCAAGTATCATCTCATCAGGGAATTGGCCTCAGATGGCAAACTAGCAGTTACCTGCATTTGTTCAGCAGACAATGTTGTGGACATTTTGACCAAGTTGCTTGGACATGGGGATTATTTGCACCTGCACCACCTTTTGGGATTACATGGGGGAGAGAATGTCTGAATTGTGTAGCAGAGTTGTGAACTTCCTTTTTTATTTTCAATGGACTGAAATTGACATTCATTTTCTTACTTGTTACCAAGATACAATAATGATTGAGGAGGAGTGTTAGAATCTATGCAGTCATGTTATGATCGTCGTCATTTGGTCATCTCATGTGATCTTAGCTATGAGTATATCTTTCTTCATTTTCGCACTTTCTTTCTTTTCCCTCAGTTCACTTTCTCTTATTCCAAACTGAGGGTGAGTTGTCTATATGTTTCATGTGTTGTACTTATCACTCATTCTTGTTGTAGTCTTCCTGCATCTAGGTATATATCAAATACAGTTTGCTTTCTCTTATTCCAAACTGAGGTCTTCCCATGTCTAGAACTAACAAAGTAATGGTAGTAGCCTGTAAATCCTAGGAATTTGTGTACTTCTGTAGGTGTTGTTGGTGCAGGGTAATCAGCCATGCCTTGTAATTTCTTTGGGTCCATTTTGACTGTTTTTCCTCCTATGACTATGCCTAGGTAGTTGACTTCTTTTTGCTCAAATGAGCATTTCTCTGGTTTGAGGTAGAGGTCATTCTCTTCGAGTTTTGAGAGGATGTGGTGTATGTAGTCATGGTGTTGTTTGACATGTTCTTCCTCCATTTCATTGTCTCTTTGTTTGGTATGGATGAGGATGTTGTCCATGTATACCAAGAGCCATTATTGCATGATTTCTGGTCTGAAGATGATGTTCATCATCCTCTGGAAGGTTGCCAGGGTGTTTGTGAGACCAAAGAACATGACTGTAGGTTCAAATAATCCTTGAGGTGTGAGAAATGCTGCCTTCCATTCGTCACCCTCTTTGATCCTGATGTTGTTGTAGCCCCATCAGATGTTGAACTTGGTGAACAGGGTACATCCACTGAGCTGGTCAATAGTTTGGGATCTAAGGGGGGATACAGTGCAATCTTTGATGGTCCATTTATTCACAGGTCAGTAGTCTTGTACAGGTCTGAGTTTTCCATCTTTCTTCTTTACAAAGAAGTTGACACAGTAGGGGGAGTCTGAGGGTTGTATGGTTCCTCATTGTAGGTGTTCTGAGAAGAACTTGTCTGCTTCCTTGAGTTCTTCTTGGGTGAGGGGTAGTAGTTGTCCAGGTAGTGTGTTGGGGGCACCAGGGAGTAGTTTGATTGCATGGTCCCATACTGAGTGTTCTGGGAGTCTCTGAGAGGCTTCTTCACTGAATACCTTGCCATGCATATGGTATTCTTTAGGGACTTTTTCCAGATTGGGGTTCCCAGCTGTGGTGTTAAATGTGACATGGCCAATGTAGTATTGGTCACAGTGGATGGGTTGTGGGATGTTACAAGTGCAGGGGGCAAATTGGGCTTTCATGTAGTTGATGGCTCATGTGATAATAGGTAGTTGTGTGTAGTTGATCCATCCACATTTCCAGTCGATCTTGGGTTGGAAGGCTGTGAACCAGGGGTAGCCAAAGATCACTTTATGTTCTCCTAGTTGGGTTAGGAAGAACTGCATGTTGACTTTTTGGGTTCCCATTTGGATGGAGAGGTCGGTGTAGTGTGTGAGAGCCCCATTCTTGTTTTCTGTTCCATTGATGTTAAACAGGGGTCTGGGGTTTGGAAGTTGTTTGATGGGCAGCTGTAGCCATTTGGCATATTCCAAATTCATGAAGTTTTCTGTGGTGCCAGAGTCTACTAGGGCTACCACCTCAGCTCTTTTCAATACAGAATGGATGAATGTGTGAACAGTCATTGGTTTCCAGGCTGATATATACACAGGATCCGATTCCATATAGCTAGCACTTTGTCTGATCAGTGCCAACCTAATCAGATGTTGGAAAAATCCTCAGCTACTCCCATTTGTTGGGCCATTTCATTCTTCTCCTCCTGGGAGAGCATTTTGAGCTCTGTGTGGATGCAAGCTATGCAGGTTGCTGGATCTTCTTGTCCATATTGTTGTTGGTATTGTTGTTGTTCTGGGTTGTCCTGGAACCTATTGAATTCTACCAGATTTGCATTGATCTGAGGACACTGGGTTTGTTTCTGGGGGCAGTTATGTGCATAGTGACCAGTCTTGCCACAATTGAAGCATGAGTTGTTGGTGTTTGGGGTTTGTGCGATGTTTGCCCATGGTCCTCGACGTGGGGTCCCCATTGTCTCTGTCCTTGCCCTTGGGGGCAGCACCATCTGAATTGTGAGGGGCATGTCCTTGACTGAGGTCCATGGGAACTGGTAGTGACAATAATGCATCAGCAAATGACACCATGACAGAGGAGTTGGAACTGTTAATAGAACAGTTCAATGGGCAGGCATCAAGAACCAGATGCATCCTGCATGTCGGAAATTTAGTTGCAAAGACAATGATAAAGCAGTTTGACATACTGCAAAGCTGGCAGGGGGAAGAACTGGGACAAGATGAGAAGGACTTGCATGCCCTTGCAGAAGGAGTCGATGTCAAGGATTATGAGATGGTGGGTACGACTGGCAAAGACCCAGAGAAGGACAATGATACAGATGGCTGGGTTGATGAGATTGCTCTCCTGAGTGCCCAAGAAAAGGCCAAGCTTGAGAATGATATTAGACCCGTTAGGTTTGCATTGACAAAGGTAAGTAAAAACTTACCTGATTCTTTGCGAGGTCATGAACTTGATTTCCCAATAGGTGCACAGGTTGTCCTTCAAAATTATATACTCAACAACACTGCTCCTCCCTGCATGGGATGCTGCATGCAAGGAAGTGGGCTTGAGCATGCAGCAGATCCCACGCGACATCTCAACTCAATGGAACTCGATGTTTGATATGCTGGATTTTGTGATCAAGTACCATCTTGCAGTTGATACTGTGACCGATAAATGACAACTTGGATTGGGCATATATGCCCTTGATGAGCATGAGTGGAGGATCCTTGAACAAATGCGAGGCGTGTTGAAGGTGAAAAAGTTGCCTTGCCATCACCATGTGACTTTGTTGGAGTGTGACATGTGACTAATAAAAAACAAACAAACCTAGATCCTCAAGGATGCCACACTCTTTTTTTCTTGTGGTATGGTGATCCTTGCAATGGTGATCCCAGCCATGGACTACATAGATGAGGTATTTACTACTGGTATGCTCACTAAGGAAGGCCCTCGATCCAGCAATTCGCACGGTGGTTGGACTTGCCAAGAAGACCCTCAACAAGTACTATTCCCTCACAGATTCATCCAGGCCCCAGGGTTTATCGCATCGCCATGAGTAAGTACTTTCCAGCTACTCAAGATGAAGACAGTGGTGATACTGACACTCCGTTTTAGTTCTGCATCCCCAGCACAAGTTGGATTATTTCCAGCATGTGAAATGGCCAGCAGACTGGATCGATACTGCGCATTCCCTTGTTTGCAACATATATGACTCCTACACTGCTATATGTACTGGCAATGACATGGGATCCACCTCTGACTGCAATGTGGTTGAAATCAATGTAAGTCCTACTGCTAAATTTAACCTATGTACTGCTGACACAAAGACTTTGACTGTCAGGCTTGCAGTGCTCACTCGACGAATATATTCAACAACCTTCCCTCCCTCACCAAAGTCAAATCAATGTGGCACAAATGTGATGAACTTGAAACATACTTAGCCACTGGTGTGGAGGAGGTTGCCCCAGAAGATGCCATCAAATGGTGGCTCGACCATCATTTGATGTTCCCCCACCTTTCCTGCATGGCCATTGATTATCTGACTATCCCTGGTACATTGTCGTAGTGCTGTCGACTCGTCATGTCATTCTAATGTAGCTCATAGCCACATCTGTTGATGTTGAGCGCCTCTTCAGTAAGGGTCGCATTGTCCTTCCATATCTTTGCAACTGTTTATCAGCACAGATGACCCATGCGCTACTCTGTCTTGGTCAATGGACCAAACTCAAGCTTATCAAGGACACTGATCTCTGCAAGTCAATTAAAGAGATGTCAGATGTGAGTCATGCAACGTGTGCACCAGATGGCCAGGATGACAAAGAACTTCTGGAGGGATGGGATAAGGTCATTTGACCTGCAGTGTAGGACTCGCATCTGGGCACTCTTTACTTTTTTGTTGTCTCACTCCCCTCAGTTCCCTGTCGTGAATCATGATTCTTGTTGCACCTCTGCTTGTGCATCTCATCAATATATCATTTTGCTCTCCCCCTGCTTGTTATCTGACATAGAATGTGATGTGGTGCTGCCACATTCGGTCATTGAGACCGATACCCGTCATGTACCCATGGGTAGACCTGTCATAGTTCGGTACCCATAGGTCCCATACACCCATGGGAAGTACCCGTACCTGTGACACAGGTATGGGTAACTCATGGGTATAGGTACAGGTTGTGGCTTTGGTACCCAGGGGTTTACCCATGTAGTTCCCTAGGTAGTGTTCCAAGGTCCAGTCCTAGGACTGCAAAAAGACTGCAACTGGACTGCAACTGCAACTGCAAAAGACTGGACCAGAATTTGCAGTTGCCTTTTGCAACTCGAGTCCAGTTGCCAGTTGCCTCTGATTTGAAAAATGAGGCAACCGGTCTTTTCACCCTTTAAAACAAGCCTGAGATCATACAAAATGGCCAAGAATTGAGTAAGTTATGATCATTTTAATGTTACATTGTTCTGATTTATTCAACTGATATGCATAATGAAGGTTTCAAAGTCATTATTTTTCTTAGAAAATTGGGATTTACTATATTTAGGCATAGGATATGGTGTGAATAAATTTACTAACCAGTCTGACAACTTTGAACCCTTCATTCTGGATATCAACTTAACATGTTCATGATATAGCAGTCAATCAATTTGCAAAATGAAGGTTTAAAAGTTGTTGGATTGCCTAGAAAATTGGTATTTGCCATCTTTAGGCATGGGATATAGTGTGTATAAAGTTACTAAGCAATCCAACAAGTTTGAAGCCTTCATTCTGGATATCAACTTTAGATACTACTGTAATTGATATACCCTGTTTTCCTGTGTCAATTTTGGGGCCAATTTTGACCAGTTGGGACCGGTCCGGACCGAAAACCGGACCGGAAAAGACCGGTCCCTTCCAGTCCAGTTGCCAGTTGCCAGATTTTTTGGCAAAAAACTGGACTGGACTGGACCTTGGAACACTAGGAACTGGTCTATTATTCATCCAGCTAGGTGCATTGGACGTGTTGTAGTTTCCTTGGGCCGGCAGGGCTTGCCAGTTTCTCTGGGGGCATTATTGGTTATTTCCTTGCCAGTTGTTATTTTGGGGACACAGACAATTGTTATTGTCTGAGAAGGGTGCTTTGCCCACTACTTGTTGGAGGATGCCTTGGACTGTGATTTGTGACTGTACAATACTTTCTAGCTTGGTTTTAAGGTCATGGTAATTGGTGGGAAGCGATGGGTCTGCCATTTTGAGCAACATAAAGTGTGGCAAGTTTTTGATGAATTTGCAGCAGGTTTCTGAATGGTTAAGGTCATAATCTGCTTTGATGACTAGGTCTTTGAATTGGCTGGTGTATTTGTTAATGGCTAGGCCTTCCATTTTGATGTTTTATATTTTGTTCCTGGCTTGTTCCATTTCTGTAGTGTCTTGCAAGGGGGGCACAGAATTAAAAAAAAACACTACAGCTCAGTTCCAAAGGAACTGACATTTTGGGGTGAACTAACTAAGTATATAAGCAGATCTATTACTATATCTGGTAATATCAGATTAGATAGGTTCACACTAAATGGCAGCCCATGGCTACCATCATTGGACCTCCAGGCCACTCCAGCCATCTTTTCTCCACATCCAACTTCTAATTGTCCCTAATATATTCTTAATATGGCATAGTAGGGAAAAAACAGGTTTTCTAGGTAAATATGGCTTAGATTAATGGATAATAGTGTCCTTTTTGCTCATATTTCCAAAAAAAACAATGTCAATTTTTTTTGAAACCCAACCACAGGGTGGACTAACTATCTACCCCCCTGTCACAGAATTGCAGTCTGTGCCCCCCTTGGTGTCTTGGAATTGTTTGAAGAAATGTTGTATGGCAATCCATATGAGTGGAACATTATCTGCAATGGGGTCGAGTGTGTTGAGCCAGTTGCCCATTTGATGTGCCCATGATGCTACTTTATCACCTTTGATAAGAGTTGATGGGGGAGTTGAATCCTGCTACATCTGAATTAATGCAGAGGTATGCCTTGACTTCTTCTATGAATTGTTTGGCTTGTTTCCTTTCACTGGTGAAGTATTGGGGTAGGGTTCCTATAGCTTTGACATCTGGATTGATGGGGATTGGTTGTAGTACTTTCTGGTTTGGGGGTCCTCCTGGTGGTGTAGAGCCTCCTGGTGGTCCACCTGGTCCTCTGGAACCTCCTGGGTTTCCTCCAGGGTTTGGATCATTGGGGTCTGGTCTTCCCAAAGCTCTGTTAAGGTTGCTGGTGATCTTTTCACCTCATTTTTCTTGTCTGGCCTTTCCCAAGGCTTTGATGACGTCATCTTGTTCTCCAGTTGTGGTGTGGGTAAGTGTTGTTGTAGCCATTCTGGCTGCTAGGTCCTTGATGGCTTTATTGTCTTCTTGAATGTTGAATTGTTGTACATCTGTGTTTAGTGACCCTAGTTCAAATTTGTTGGTGGTGGCTCAGTACTCAATATTTCTCCACTCATTCTCATAGAAGGTTACTGCCTTTGATCATTTCTTGAGCTTTCCTTGGGTGCTGTCCATGAAGATGAGAAATGGTGGTGCTCTGTCCTTTGGGTCAAATTGACAGACTCTGGTGTTTGGTATTCTGCTAAGCACATCTTGCAGTTGTAAAAAGATCCTAGAGAAGGATCTGTTGTCCTTGAATCATGGTGCCAGATTGTAACAAAGTTGAGTCTAATATCACTGCCACATAGTGCAGTCAACAATAGACTAAGCTCAAAGGGATAGTCTGACTGCCAAGTAATGCTCAAGACACACTAAGTTGACTATGAGGATAAGAGAGACAACTCTGAAGTGTTGTCCTAGACTTTGCCTGGTAAGGGTTCCTGCTAAATAGGAATGAACCCTATAGCCACCCACAGTGTATATGATGAAGAGAAGTATATTGAGACCTGAGAGACAGGAGACTCAACTTGCTGTCTTAGGGACAACAAGACTAGGCTTATATACATCATGGATCCTTATCTATGATGTTACGACTTGATACGGTATTGACCTATGAAAACCTTTTTTTCCTTTTCTTTCTCACGTTACTAAAATACGCTTACCGATACGATTACTAATAGGAGTCCCACGTGACTCAGAAGGCCGTGACTCTTCACGTGCCTTGGGGCTATGCCCCGTGACTCGGACTCTGACGGAGTCTAACGAGTCAGATCCATGCGTTTCACCTACGTTTCACTTCTGACCTGACTCGTCTTAGTATCATATGTACCATAACGGGTTATCCCAAAAGGGGAGCCTCTGTACTATATAAGTCGCGCTGTAGAGTACCTTGTACCCCAAGCTCGACTTGGTTATTTCCCGAATTCATCTGATCTTCTTCATAGTGTTGAGTGTAGAAGGATCGCCTCATCTACCCCCACCACTACGACTTAGAGTATTAAAGGCCCTTCCTTGCGGAGCACCCTTTAATACTAGTCTTGCTTCAACTCTACCAGTCTTAGGCAACTGTCGAAGGCCTACTCAACTCTATAAGTCTTAGTAGCACTTGCGAGCTACTACCGAATCGACTTGTTCGTATCAAACTCACAAGTCGCACGTACTGAGCCTAGGTACCAAGGGTTAAGCCCGGACCTTAGAGACGTATCAATACCTCAGGTAGAACGTCCCTCGTGCTAGCAGGATCTCCACATATTCCTTAGGTCAAGTCGACCCTTAACGCCCTCGGGAGCGTTACATATGAGATAACATGACACAAGGCTCCCATGAGGCATACAGCACAACATGAGGCTACTGCAAGGTGAACATATGACTAACACATGTCAGAGATAACAGCCACAACCCTAAATTGTACATGAGGCAAACACAAGGCCAGTTCCTGAACTTACACCAGTACATCGGTAGACCTGATCCCAGAGGCCAGTAACATCAACCCTCCTTTTTTTTTTTTGGAGTCTATTCATCAGGGATAGGGTGTGACATGGGTATGGGTAAACCCTTGGGTATATGGGTGTAAGGGTATAAGGGTATGGGTATGGGTATGGAAGTTCATACCCTTGCATTCCCTTAAGGGTTTACTAAGGGTATAAGGGTATGCTTACATAATAATATTCCATGATTTTTCTAGTTTTAGAACATTATATCAAAGATTTTTATCAATTTATTTTATATTTAAAGGGTTTTCAATGTTATATTTGCCTTATTATATCTATAACAAAGTTTAGTTGATAGTATAAATAGTAAGCACCCTAGTTATTATCACTTTTTATCTTAATTTTAACCCAAATGTATTGACTTTTATGAAAAACCCTTATACCCTTGACAAATTCTCATACCCTTTACAAAACCCTTATACCCTTAACAAACCCTTGGCAATATGGGTATGGATACATACCCTTACCCATATGGGTAAGTGTATGAAGGGTAAGGGTAAGGGTTTGAGATTTTATACCCAAGGGTTACCCATGTCACCCCCTAATCAGGGAAAACCTCCTGCACTAGTGAGAGGTAATGGGCTCTAGCAAACACTAGTGAGCACTAGCAAGAGATAATGACACCTTTGCCAAGAAAAGTACATCCTTATCTGGAAATTATCTCTTGCTAGTGCAGATTAGCATGGGAGGTTTTCCCTGATAACTTATTGTCCACCTCGGGGTGCAGAATCTCATATAGGACTTCAAGAACAATATATGACTAACTATTTGTGCCATTGGAGTCTTTATAATGCTGCCACTCCCTTGTATGAACAATGACTGCCACTGCCTGCACCTGACAATGAGCCAACTTTAACAAGTGCAGGAATGTGCACAGTAGGTTGCCTCTTGACATAGGCAGGAAAGCTAAAATGAGATGAGCAGGTGCTTTTGTATTGGCATCCTAACAACATGTTGGCTGGGTCTTGGACCTGGTGCTTCTGGTAGGTGGTGAAGGTCAGAAGGGAGAATCAGGGGGGATGGGAAAGCTGGCTAGTCAGACTGGGTCTTCAAAGATGTTGTCTTGAGGGGGGGTAAATGTCTCTATTTTCTCTGGGCTACTTCTGAGTATGATATCAATATCCTCTTCTTTGCAGTTGCTGGCTGTGGATTGTTCCGGTTCTTGTGCTTGCTGGACTTGCAGTGTGGGAGGTGTGGAAGGGATAGGGTCGGGGGGGGAGGGGCAGAGGGTTGCCAGGTGGAGGTAATGTGGCTGCATGTTCAGGCTTACTTGTCAGTGTCCTTGGTTTCCAGGCTGGCCAGGGTTTGTGCAGCAGACCAGTGAAAAAAGATGTGGGAGGAATTTTGCCCTCCAGGACCTCAATGATGTAGGAGAAAAGTGCCTCCTTTACAACTGTTATGAGGCAGTTGTGAGGGGCTAGTTGAAGTGTGAAATGTAGGAGATGCGAGTGCTGGGCAGAGGGGAATTCAACCCAGGTAATCTTCCCTGTGGCATCCTTTTGACAGGAGGATAGGGAGGAAATGAGGTGGTCCCTGTTAAGGTACCATCTGAGTCAGAAGGAGGAAAGGAAAGCAGGGAGGGGTGTCCTCTCTGTTCTCTTGGCCTTTGGCTGGCCCGAGGGGACAGCTTTGGGAAGGGTGGGTTGCTTTGAGGGCATGGGAAAGTTTATGATGATGGAAGTAAGAGCGAAAGAAGCTCCTCCTCTACCTCCTCCTCCTCCTCCTGCTGCTGCTGCTGCTGAGGTTGTGATGAAACATATTCTTTTGATATTGCATCGGGAGGGAGAGCATGAGGATGCAGAGCAAACCTGCCTGCAGTCCTCATGGTTTGTTTATTATGTTCTCAATTCCCACCATTGTCATTCTTCGTTCCTAGGACAGCTACTGTGTGCTTACCGTATTTGGACGTTCCGGGCCATGACTCCCAATCAGTCACGTCGTCCCCACTTTTGGCCATACCGGCCATATAGTATGTAAGTGTTTCACTTGGTCTCTACCTCTTCTTCTTTTCAATCGTACCTACCTTTGTTAGCCCGATATTGGGCCAGACCTTACTGTATTTAAGTCACCCCTATCAGTAGTTTAGTGCCCTCGGTTCTGTGCCTTCTTGTGCGCAAACTGAGGTGAGCATGAGCATCTTTGTGTTTCTCCTAGCCTATTCACAGTACTTACTCGCCAACGCGCCCACAACCCTTTTGGTCTTTCACAGGCTCAAACATACTTTTATTATCCCATAACTTTCGAGAGGTTGTAGGCGAGGCAACACCGTATCATATATGCGCGTGCTGTCTCTCGCATGAGGCAAACTGACCATTATGTGAAGTAGCTGTAGAGCGGCCCCATAGGGACCCCTTTCTCCCCGACAGTGTTGTCCCCGATGGGCTAGTCAGATTACTCCCTCCTAAAAAACTATGGGTCAGTTGCCCGGCTAGATTGCTGAACAAGTTACTGGAGAAGGTGAAATGGATCCTACATGAACTAGGCAAGTTCTCGCTGGTCCCCACTAACCAGTTCTGTGCCAGATCACATTCCTCCACTGTTCACACCGGGCTAGCGCTTCGCTGCGCTTGCACATGACATTTCCGTCACCCATGCTAGGGGAAGTGCTGAGCTTTGCTGAAATTCAAAGTTCAGGGGCTGAGGGGCTAATTGATAATATGAACTTGAACCATGGAAGACTTGTTCAGATCTTCCAAGAGATAGGATTTGCTAACAGCATTGTGACTAGCTGACCTCCTTTCAGGGTGGACGGACTCTCTCATTTTGTTTTAAAACCAAATTGTATTCCCCAGCGCCTACAGAAGTACAGCGGCGGTCACCTGTAAATCTGCTGTGTTTAGAAATATATGGTACAGGCTGGGTCATGAGTTAACCATAATGGAGAAAGCATGGTGGACGTTGGTGGTTGTGTGAGTTATGCGGGGCACCCCGTTGTTTCTCGAGTGTGTCTGGGCCATGTTTACCCAGCCTAATCTAGGCTCTCGCACTGTCCTCAGCTCTGTGAAAACCATGGTTTCCCTCAACAAACAGGGGTTTTCACGAAGCGCTGCTTGCTCTTGCTGAGCCTCCTTGGCACCACATCACTAATCAATGCACACAATGTAACACAGATACAAGGCCTGGTAACAGTACCTCGTATAGCGCACAATTGGTGGTCTCGAAGAGAGTGGTGGTGGTAAGAAGGTAAGAGCAATGAGCGAGCATCGGGTTCATATACCGCGCATTTCGGAAAATTCCGGTTCATGCGCCACAGCAAATATAATTCCTGCCTTTTTCACGTGATTTATTGCTCATGGAAAAAGCAAAAACGCGTGCGGCATTTTTTTTAAATATATTACTGTCCACCTCGGGGTGCAGAACCCCACATAGGACTTCTGGTATGTACATGAACGAAGTGAGATACGTGAATGGATGAATGGAGTCTTTACAATGCCGCAAATAGCCGTTTTCAAGGGGTGACGGACCGCGATTCCGTGACTGGGGGGTTGATAGTTGTTTTGAAAAGATTTGACATGGTTTTTTTTAGAAATATGAGCAAAAGACATGCTATTATCCATTAGTCTAAGTTGTATTTACCCAGGAAACCTGTTTTTTTCCCGAATATACCATATTAAGAATGTATTAGGGACAATCAGAAATTGGATGCGGAGGAATGACGGCAGGAGCGGCCCGGAGGTCCGACAACGGTATGATACCCATGGCCGCTGCAATACTTGCCATCAATCTTTGCTACTCTGTTACTTTACGAGCCAACGAGGTATCACACATGTATGCTTACCTGAGCTTCCTTTTGGAGCATAGTTGGCCAAATATATTACGTTTCACGTTTCTCATCTGATATTACCCGATATAGTAATAGATCTTAGTCTAAGATCTACTTATGTACTTAGTTAGTTCACCCCAGAATGCAGTTCCAAAGGAACCGACCCACGGTGTTTTTTTTTAATTCCCAAAGGGCCCTCGGTCCGCAACTCCGTGAGTCCATGACCGGTAGATAGGTAGCCCCAAGGGGGTTCCGGCATTAAAAAAAAAGACCGCGGGTCGGTTTTTTTGGAACTGGCCTTTTGGTGTGAAACTAACTTAGTCTAACTAAGTATGTAATCAGAAACTATACTATATCGGGTAATATCTGATTAGATAAGTGATGCATTGGCAACATCTGAGCGTGTGTTGCACGGTCAATTCCGACGTGTGTATGATTACCTAATCGGAATGCTGATCTGACTTTGGGCACATAGTCTTTAGTTGTATGACGCCTTACTGCACTGTTTCTATGATTGTCGCATCTCTCAGCTTAGTTAGTGAGTCTTACTCACCGTGTCTGAATTGCACATATCAACCGTTGCACTTTACCCTCAAGCAGCACTCCTGGGATCTCATACTCGTCAATGAACGCTCGGAGATATCGAACCATGGCTGCCAAGCCTTTCTCTCCTCCACGCAATTCCTCAGAGATGCTCTCAAGGGATCTTCCAAAGCCCAAGAATCGATTCAGCAGCGGATCGAGGAGTTCCCAAGCATTCTCCTTGTCCAAGTTGGTAGGTATGCCCTGAGCAAAGACCGCAAGCTCGTCGGAATCATTGGCCTCAGGCATGGCAGGTAAACTATTAACTGCCTTTTCCAGCGTCGCAAGAAGCTTGAGCGCGTGCATATCAGACACAGGAGATGCAGTTTTTGATATGACAGGTGTGGTCTGAAGCCCAGAGGAACCTGGGTCCATATCATAGGCAATCACGCGACTTGGCGTAGGGACGGTTGGAGGAACAAGGGTATTTGGCCGCTTTGTGAAGAAAGCCTTGATTCCGGGCTGCGATTGTCGGTGAGCTGCTTACCTCTTCTCGATATTCAGCTTGCATGCTTTGCTAATTCCCGGTTTATGTTGGATCAAAAAATTCTGGATGCCACCCATTCCCGTCTTCACGAGTGTGTCACATTTCGGGCATAGCACTTGGTTATGGATAACTGTCAGCCCTGGAAATGCTTCCTTGGGCGTTTCCTAAATGCCACTGATATGAGTCTAAATCACGCATTTTAGAGTCATTAATAACGTACAGTGGTGTTGGTATTCCCTATCTCCGATGCATACGACATAGTATCGAGGTTAAAGGTCTCACGTAACGCAGGGGATAGATAGAATGATGTATTTGGGGAGTCACAATGAAAGGTTTCTGTTAAATGTGGTATCTTTTGTGCTTCGGTGGATGCGTTCTTCACTGCTTTCCATCGAGGACACTGCCGCCTTTTAGTGTGCAGGACACAAATTTATTTGCATCCACAGTTGTACTACTAGGCCAGAAGGAGATAACAAGAGAAAGGAGGAAGAGGAGAAAAGGGCGCGAGAGCACGCTCGCCGGTTACATCGGCAAAGCTTCGCCCAACAACAAAATGGAGGAAATAGTCCAATTGTATCTAGGGAGTGCGGATGGTGGGTACAAGATTGAGGAGACAAGAGTGAAAGCAATGCCGGTGCACAAGGCTGTGTGTCAGCTGCGCATTTTGGAAAAACGCAGATCGTCGGGGCATCTGCTGTTGCTCGGGTCCCTCAGACGATGAGGCCACATGATTAAGTGAGGCGGTGTGTGTGTGTGAAGTCAAGTCAAAGAAAGTGACGAGCGTGCTCAATTCGGAGTCCCCTCACATTGCGCGCTGCATTACACGGCCACATGGGATCTTCGGTCTGTAACCCTGTCGCCTCTCAATATCCATCCTTTCTCACCGAAAAGACCGAACTCACATGCTGGTCCCCTTAGGACCCTTACTACAGTAAATATAGCTCAGTTTAGTGACAGAGATAGTGTTATTGACTCAAAAGAAAAAGAAAAAAAAAAAGGTCATTTTTTTTCAAAACAACATCCCAGGTGGACTAACTATCTTCCCCCCCGGTCACGGAATCGCGGTCCGGAACCCCCTTGGGTAGCCCCTTGTGAGGTTGCGATATGAAAAAAGTCAACCTCCCTTTGGGACCCCCAAAATTGAATGTTTGAGCTCTGCTTTTAATTGTGATGGCCAGTAATCAGAGAGGCAAGCAAGAAAATGTGAAGTCTTTGTCTTGTTTGGATGTGCACTCAGAGAGCCAAGCTATATCCGGTCGAGCGTGTCCTGTTTGGGAGAGTTCACGACGAACTTCACGTGCACCTCCTCTTTTTGGTTAGGCCAGTTCACGCGATTTTATCACAGCCAAACTGAGCCAATCTAATCTAATCATACCCGATATGGTAATTCTCCTGATTACATAGGTAGGTACAGTCCAAGAGCCGGTTCCAAAAAAATCGACCTGCGGTCATTTTTTAGCCGTTACGAGTCCGTTACGGTACGGCGCGCACCCCTACAAAACAGCAACAAATACTAAATAATTAACCAACACTAAGCGCCAATAAGTGCCCTTAGTGGCAACACAAAAGTAAAACTAATCTACTGGCACACAACTCGATGTGCGCCCATTTTCTACACTCCTCATTTCGCAGATGATCCAGGGGATGGCCAGAAATGTTCTTGAGGTGAAAAGGTGGCCGCGTGTGACCGCGTGTGACGGCCTCGATAGAGGCCGCGCGTACTCCCCTTGTGCACTCGATGTGACCTTCCAACTCGATAGGCCAACACTCTGCCCCAAATAGACGACGACGGGGATGGCAACAGGTAATCCGAGGCTACAGGGATTCCAAGCAAAGGTGAGTGGCCAGTATTGCTGAAGATGCTGCCGGCTGGCTTGATTTCCGAGTGGCCATGCAGGGCAATCGAGTCTGCCCATCGCGCTCGGTTTTCTGACCTCAATAGGCCTCGTTCGGTCGTGTGCCGCCTCCCACGGCGGTTTCTTTCTGGGCTGGCAAGTGCCCATTCCCTTCGCAGTGGTCGGTGCGCGCTCCCGGGGCCTGTCTCGCAGCAGCAAGGCGCGCTCGGTCCCGCCCACTCTCGACGGCCATGGCCAACGCGCGCGCTCCTGCGCATCATCTAGTGGCGTCCGCAGACCCTCGCCTTCTCGCCTGGTCGGCTCCACTCGTGGCAGCAATGGTGCCTCGAGCTCCCGCTCGCGCTCGTTCGGGTCGAGTCGCCGCGCTGTGGTGCGCGCGCGCTCACCCTCTGTGGTGTCAAGTCGTGGTGCCATGTTGCGCCCACGCTCATGCTCGCACGCTGTGTTGTGGCAAGTCGGGGACCCTCTCGGTAGCGCCTTGTATGTGTGCTCGCCTTCCGTCGAGTCGGATCGCCGCACCGCGCCATGCGCAGGCTCACCCTCAGTTGGGTTGTCTCGCAGTGCTATGTCCTACGCACTCCTACGCTCGCTTGCTTGACCTTGCGGCGGCCGTGTCTCTAGCACGCGCTCGCCCTTGGTCGAGTCCTTTCGCAGCGCCATGTCGGGACCATGCCGTGCCGCGCCTTCTGTCCAGGGCTCCAACGCCTCGGGCTCGGCGGCTGCAGCTCTCTCAGCTGCACCAATGAGTTCGGCGCTGGCGGTGTCCTCGGTGGGGACGTGTGCGATATTCGCTGTCGCCGGTACTCCCCCTGGTTCCTGTGCGTCAGAGCGAGCCAGTTCCCTCGCCTCAGCCTCGGTATCGACATTCGTGATCGCACGGGCAGGTTCAACGGGGCCAAGTTCTTCAAGGAGGACAGGTAAGTCCCCTGGCACTGACGACACTCCCCCTGCTTTATCCAGGTCTTCAGCGGCACAATCGGGCGGTTTCCAGACTTCAAGGTTGGGGCTGCCAGTAGCACTTCTTCTGCCATATGGAACCTCACACGCAACGGTGTCAAACGGTGGTGGATCAGCAAGAATGGGTGAAAAAGTGTGAGGGGTACAAGGAGCGGCATGCTGCTCGCCTCCTTCAGATGGTAAGCCGAATTTTCCCTCCCCCTCGAGCAGTACTGACGTCCTTGTATAGACATCTGAGTCGGCGGTTACAGTGCCTGGGCTGGGCCAAGGATCCAGACGCGCGTGCTCCCCCTCGTCAACGACAGGCCTCCGTGCCCGGCATGTGCGGACAGCAGCCTTCGGGACGACCATAGCCTGCTCCAGTGCGATCGAGCCTCGCAACTTCGAATTGGGAAGGTCGGGCGGGCGCCCATGCGCGACTCCGAGGGTTGCCATGCCCTCGAGTCCATACGCCTGCGATTGGCCGCTGTGCCACGCCGCGTGCTGCAATGCCTTGCCTGGCAGCAACTCCGACAGCTCCTCTGCAGCAGCAGGAGCTCGGATCTGCCCGGCAGGTCTTTGTCTGGGGGTTCCGCGGCCTCGTCTGGTGGCGGTGGGTCGGATGGTGGCGACGCCAAGTATGCGCGGCCCTCTGTTTGTGGATCAGCCGGCGTCCCTGTATTGACGACCGGCGAGCGCTGCATCCAAGCAGCCTCGGGAATAGACGGCGGTGGTGACAACGGCGAGGTAAGGAAGTTTTCTCCCTTGGGCACAGGGAGGTTGCTGACTCCGGGATCTTGCAGCTCGACACGGGGACCTTTCTCCCCCTCAAATCCTGCAGTTTCCTCAGCAGGTCCATCCTCCTCCATCTCCTCCAGCGTCCAGTCGTCCTCCGTGCCCTCCTCTCCACACTCCACATTGCTGGCATTTGCCCCTGCGTTGCCTCCTTCCACTCTCGGGTTTGGTGGCCTTGGCTTCTTCTTGCCGGCCTTCCACGGTGAGTTGTTCCTTTTTCTCCTGCTTCCCCTGCTCTTGCTGACTTCCCTCTTTAGCATAATCCTTCACCTGTCGTTCCCAGTGCGCCTTCGCAGTCAGGCATGCACTCAGTCGGAGGAACGTCGAGTCTGGGAGCCTCAGACAGCAAGTAGCAAGTGACAATATCCTTGTGGTCCCAGGCCTTCAGGGCCTCATCCTCCTCCGTCGTCGGCGTGCCAACAACTCTCGGAACGGGGCACGCGCTTGTGCCATCGAAGTGGCCCCAACATTGGACTATTTGCGTGGCTTCTCGGAAGCGCGCAGCGAACTCGGGCCAGTTGGCACCATTGGAGAGGAGGTGGGGAACAGGGATGGGGACGCAGTCCATAGAAGTAGCAGACATTTGTACTTGTATTTCCATTGCAGCAATAATGACAGATGGTTCAGAGCAATTCAGGGCCCATAACCTGTAGATAACCCAGAAATTGTATTGAGTCGGAAAATGAGTACGCGTCGCACAGGAAGGATCTCAGGTGTACTAATGAGTACAGCAACTGAGGAATGGAAGCAGAGTTTCGCCACTAATGAAACGAGCCACAGTACTCATGATAGTAACTCATCAAAGTCGAGAAAACAATGGCACGGGAACGAATGAGTAATGCATGTGGAGGTGTGATGGACTTGCGTGTTTTGGTCATGGTTCGAACATGAGCGCATGCACGAGCAATCGAAGACGTCAGTGCTATTGTACATGCTTAATGAGTAGTAGATAGAAAAATACCCGGTACATGTCGGACTCGAAAACTGTCCTCAGCTGGACTAACACTCTAACTCCGCTGCTCGGTCCCCAGGTTCCACCTCGATAGTTGCAAAATGTTGTGAGTGCACGAAGAACGGGGCTGGCGTCACAGCATTCGGTAGCCATGTAGAGGATGCAGTGAAGGAGTTTTCTATCGTATGTTAAACTTGAAGAAAGGATTGTGGCGGATATTGAAAATAACAAACAGCAAGGAATATATTACTAACTGATATGCAAAACTGACATTCGTCTCTAAACGAGACAAGCAAGCAGAGACAGTAGCGATTTATTAAGACTTTACGCGCCTTATTTGAACATTGTATAATCTACGCACCCTCGACCTCTCAGCTTCTGATCGATATCCATCATCTGCTGCCTCGCTGTGGATCGCGAGGTCTTGTGAAAAGTGATTAAGCTGAAAGACAGCTAATGTCAATGCGAGAGGAAATAGCAGCGTGTCGGGACATAGCTGATCAAAAGGCCGTGTGCTGATTATTTCGGTTCTGCAATGTGAGCTTTCAAAGACATTAGTGCCACAGTACATCAATGAAAAAGGTCGGCAGAGGCATATGTTGAAGCGAAGTAATATCGCAATTGATGTTGCGAGACTGAGTACATGCAAGTACACGCGGAAACGCGCCAGCGGAGAGCTCGGCCCGCCGCATGCAATATACGGCCGAACTAGATCGAGGCCATTAGATAGTGTTACTACGCATCCTCATGGACTCCTTACGACTGATAATGAAACACAATTTACTATAGTGCTGAGTGTATTGATCAGAGACAATAAATCACTCTCCTTTACACACATGATTCTTCGGGACAGTAGTTTACCATAGATAAACACTTGGAAAAGACATTCTTTACGAGTATTTAAGGACGTTCATCATGAGCAGAACACTTTAGTCGATTACCCAGACTGAAGTGTAAGTACTATGTTGTCTAGGAGTCAAATACCTTACTAACAGACGCTGTATCTAGTGTTCGCGCTGTGTATCAGGTACAGTAGTCATGCCCTAATCTAAGTCGATTACCCAGACTGAAGTTGTTCGCGCTGTGTATCAACGCTCACCGTATTGCCCACTTTACGACAGCATACTGAGTGCAGATTCAATATGGCGTCTCCATGAAGGCCTACCAATATTCCTAACAGACACGTTGGCTGTAATCTAGAATCTGTCGACAGCCTTCGTCGGGGATCTTGTTCAGTCCTTCAGTACGTCAAATCTGCCAAGCGCTTCCATGTCACCAATACTCCCTAGCAACATTAGCCTGGCAGATGACATCGTAGAGAGAGAAAAAGTCGGAGGGACTGAATATCTTATCTGTGATGTCAACGGTGAGGCACCACGCATGCATGACAGACTAGAGAGGAGCTTACTTCGAATATCTGAGAGATGTCTTCCGAATGCCTTGGACTCGAAGACGTGAGATAGTATGTTTCGACCGGCTGGATATCGAATGTTGAGATCAGATGAAATCCAAAGACCAAAGAAAACGAAAGCCATTCGTTACTGTTACTGTTGCAACTGCGATACAAAATTCGCAAGAAAAATTGACAAAGTCATACTTGTTTCAGGTTTACGAGCCTGGCCAGGCGACACATTCCAGAGACCGGTGACGCCATGATGAAGCAGAAGTCACAACCGAGTTCCGATTAATCCTCCGAAATCATACCAAGACGCAATTTACAATCTGTACTTGATCTGCACCATGTACTTACGATGCCTCAACCACATCCAGCGCTTGTTCTTGGCACCTTTAATTCCACCTCCTGATGTTTAGTTATCGAGATTATGTTGCGTTGTGAGGAAGAGCACGAGGATGCGGAGCAAACATGCACCCAGTCCTCATGTTTGTTTATTGTTCTCTCAGTTCTCAGTTCCCAGGATTGTCATCCTCCATCCTCCGTTCTCAGGGACAGTTAGTATACGCTTTCCCTTATTCGGACGTTCCGGGCCGCGCTCCCTATCAGTCGCGTCGTCCCCGCTTTTGGCCACACCGGCCGTATAGTTAGTCAGCGTTTGGTCTCAGTTTCGCTCATTTTCTCTTCGATCGTACCCGCTCTTGTTTCACTAATATTGGGCTGGACTCTACCATATATAAGTCGCCCCTATTCTTAGTTTAGTCCCCTCAGTCTTGTGCTTTCTTGTGCGCAAACTAAGATGAGCATTGTGTCTTTCCCTTTAGTGACAATTAGTGTATTCACTGTACTCACTCGCCCCAGTGTGGCTCGTAACTTCTTAGGTGAATACCAATACAGTCTTGTGCTTTCTTTTGCGCAAACTGAGTGTGGCTCGTAACTTCTTAGTACTCGCCAAAGCTTGCACAACTTCTCTTGTCTTTCACAGACTCAAATATACTTTTATTATCCCATAACTTTCCAGATTAGTATCCCCATATCTCGTTACGTCTCCTTACCATCACAGCATAAATATCCCAGCTTCAGCCATCCTTACGTTGTTCAACTGAAACTCGGAGTTGAATTACAGTGGAACGGTTCCACCATCATTCGTATGCTTGGCGCCTGCATCATCGTGTGTTTTCTGCCACGCCTGGGCACGAGACCTTGAGTTCAAGTGGAGGCGGCAGCTTTGTGTGGTGATATATATATTGAAATAGATGGTATGTCCTCGTATCTTTCGCTTGACATGCTATGCCTGATGAGGGTACATAGCCGGAGATTTTCCAGGTCTTCTACCACTGATCGTGACACCAGCGCGTATCTAATGAGGAGCTCATGCAGCGCAGGGTCTGTCTAATTTTACTAGTAAACCGGCGCCTTTAGTTCAAACATCAAACCTCTCATCTCCTCCATCGATCACCATCCAAACCTCCAACCGCTGCACGCAACTACACCCTAACCCAACTCCCCTTGAAGTAGGTAGCCAAGGCCTCGTCAGCCTATTCAGTCAAAAAGGCTAATTACGGTACCGTATTCCAGGAGTACAATATGTAGGCCATAGAAGCCCTCGCCGTGATCGAAAACCACCTCCCGCTGCAACAACTCAAAATCTTATCTCACGCACTATATTCTGTCATCGACCATACATTACATAGCACATAGCCACCGAACCCTTTGCACTCCTACTTTAGATGCCACTGCTCTTTTCTTTCACACGCTCACTAAGTCGTGTTGCTTGGGGGTGGATATTTAAATATCCTTTTCCTTGGATACGCTCTCGACACCAAAGCACTGCACTAGTACGATATCCAAAGAAGTATCCACCATGATCTTTTTATCGACCTACATCCGCCTCTTTCTTTCATCGTCCTCGAATGTTATTATTGAACTTGTTAACCTGAAAAACATCACATACTGGCTCGGAAATGTTGAAGTTTAAGTAATCTAAAACCTGAGACATACCCTGAATAACAAACTCCTGCAGTGCTTGACATGCCTTGGTTTCACGGAAATTATTATCCGTCAACTTTGTTAGAAGGCGAGAGCGGACCGTTCGCAAGTGCATGGCTGACTCGCAGCTAGGTGTGGAGAGGTCTACGAAATCACCGGAGTCCCATTCACAGAGCGCCTGCATGAGCTGGCATCGTTATGAATACACAATACAGCAGTGCGAGCTACAATTTGATTACATACCAAGACAATTGCATCTGCGACATGGATTTCCGTAATATCGGGAATCGGGTCTTCTGATTGCTTAATACCATGAATCAAGGTGCGTATGACAATGTGTAGAGAATAGTCTCCGATGACGACCTCTGTGCCCATCGACTAGATTGAAAGCCTGTAAGCAATAATTCAAAGGAAATAGCATCTAATTGCATACGAAGATGCCCCGAAGGAATGGTCTTTCAGACAGCACTCGCTTCACCACCTTTGCTCGACCGGATGGCAGAGGGTCATCTCGGACTCCGTAAGTAATGAGAACTTGTATGCGAGCCATACAAAAGGCGTCCTCAGGGTAAGTTCGTTCTGGGAACAGAGATGTACCCTGCACCATGGGTCTCCACGACTCGAGGATTGGGCCAGTTTTAGTCAAAGCATGCCACACCTCGCAGATTGTTGAATGGCGTGCAGGCCTATCTCCAATGAGAGTTGAATGCGGCGGAAAGTGACCCAACTTCCCATAATTATGAATACCTGTAACCCACAAGTGCTGGGCGACCACGTCAACAGGCGATCTCAAACGCATTGCGTTGCTGAAAAGAAGGGGGAATTCTGTTGAGAATACTTGGTACACCGCTTTTCGAAAGACCTCTCCACCGATCGCGGCGCCGAAGACTTGTTTTGTTATGACCTCCAATTTTTTGTTAACGTCATTGGAATTATAATGCCACTTAATTTGGCCAGTGGTGTGCCGTCGTGGTAAACCCCATAGATGAGTGGATTGGAAAGGGAGAAATTGGCCTTTCAGTGTCCTCAACTTGTTTGCGATCGGAAGAAGGACAGTCATAAGCACCAAGAGTGACCACGTCGTATCCGCGGGCATTATTGCCAAGTCTAAGTGGCTGTGATGTAATGAGATAGGGTTTGCGAAGGAGAGTAGTCCATTCCTGAGAAGGAACACGTTGCGGTTTGGGCCACTATAGCAGTAGTGCTTGAACGCATAAGGGTCAATACCACCTGCGTTCAAGATCATCGCAGTCGCAGCTGACTGGTAGCAGTCATCATATTCTTGCAGCCACCGATCCACTTCAACGCGAATTACCCCAGCTTCGTTGCAAAGTGGCCCGGCTAGTAGTTGCTTCCAGCATTCGGATACGATTGGCTCCAGAACACCTGCATTTTGTGGTTGCAGGTGTAAAGGGACAGAGGAAAAGTCGTCAGTTAAAAGGCAGATCGGAAGGTCATATATTGATATATTGGCTGGCAAGGCAGCTTCCACGCATGATTTCAAATCAATTGACGAAATACTTGCAGCTTGTGAAAGTTTTTCAACTGGAAGCCTCATGGGAACGTCGGTCAGATTCGTCAAAACGAAGGATCCATCTTGAAACGTTGCGGTAAACGGTGGTTTGTGTTGTGCCGAATGATAGAGAGAGGATGATATGGACACGGCTCGCTGGAAAGCCGTGATGAATGTCGTATTTCCAGCTGCTGAAATGTATTTCATGCGGAACTGTAGAATCCTGATCTTCCAGTGAGCTTCGCAATAATTGATGCCATGTACTAGTATGCAATGACTCACTCCTTCGTTGCGAGCGATCCACCACTGCCAGTTGCCGCATCCCCACAATCTGCTGTGTCCAACATGTGTGAAACGATCCGAAGAGTTTCCGCAATTTCCTCCACATCTATTGAGCCAGATTCCAAACCAGGTACTATACCATGATCACTGCCCCCATTGTCCCCACAACCCTCGTCCTCACCCTCTAGTTCGTCCTCGTGTTCATCACCTGAGCCATCGTCCAAACCAATATCGTCTGAGTTTGCACTGATTGCTGGTGGTACTAGATTTGACAGCTCAACAGCTGGTACATTTGGAAGAATCAAATGCGGGTCTTCTAATGAGAACGGGATGTAATTCTCATCTCGTGAAAGAGCAAGCCGACACCAGTGAGCATCAACTGCCCGAAGACTCCACAACGCGGTCGTTACGAAAGATCGTACTAAGGATGCCTTGCGCCACTGACCAATACTCGATATGCTGTCAGCCAGAATTACCTGGTCCAGAGGACAAGCGACTTTCTTTTCGCTACCTTCACCCGAACGGAGAACCGCAAGAAAAAGATCGTGTTTCTTGACCATGAGCTCTGCTAAGTCGAGGTCGGCGGGAGAGCTGAGTAAGTACTTGTATAGTGCTAAACCGGCTTGAGACGTCTCGGCGGAATGTTCGATTGGAATCTTATCAGGATGGTTACAGATCTTGTCGTGAATTGATCTGATGATAAAGCCTTCCACGAGCGTGAGGGGTTTTCTGTATTTGTAGTACTGCTCTTTCTGAGCGAATGGCTGGAATGGCTTTTTGCTGATTCAAAGTCGGTATCTACTTTATTGCAACAGGCTGAAATGGTGAACGTACCTGCCATGTGCAAAATGTGCACGGAAAGGTCCAGGCATGAGAGAGACCCAAGTCGCTGCATCTTCCAAGTATGATAGGTTTAGCTTTGTTGAGACGAGCAGGCCATGTTCTAATATTTTTAGCAATCCAACAGCCGTTAATACGCGGCGGGGACTGGGAAGAGCGACGAGATCACGCAGTTTTTCCACCGCTTTCTGACGCGAAGCAAATGCCTGAGTAATTATGTCAATGTATTCTTCCCATCCAAGTGATGTTGCCCATGTATCGGTGGATGGCGCAGAAAGATTAGTTGTCAAAAGGTCTGGCTTGTTGGCGCCTTTAATGGATGTTGAGAATGTATCTGGAAGAATGAAGTAATGATTGCTCCCGTCTTCGCTACAGCCTTTGCTGGCGCCTTTGCCAACGCCCACCTTTTGGGTCCACTGCCGCGATACAGATTGGATGTCGACCCCCAGCACTTTATTATGGATCTTCACATGGCGCCGAAGTTCAGTCTCCGGCGCTCCCCTCCCCTCGTTCACAGCCACCCAATTAGCGCAATCCATGACTGGGCACTTGTATCGCAATTTAAGAGAATGTGAGTCCTTGACTTCGATGGGCTCTTGAAGCATAGCTGGGAGTGATCGTTTCAGTTTCTCATGATCTTGATTTCGAATATTTGGGTAGCATTCGGCCAGATGGAATGCGCTGACTGTTAAGAATATGTGCCTTGTCGTATCTCGAATGGCCATGGGATGAAGTCTCCCACCAAAATGATAGCGGAAGTCGTCCCCTGGGATAAGGCGAGAATGGTTTGCGCAATATATACATTGTAGAACATGGTCCCATCGAACTCCAAAGTTTGAAAGGAGGGAGAGGACCGGACAAGGATCGGCGTCGGATCGAGTCGATTTTGTGGTTGCACAAGCATTAATAGACTCTTTAAGATCGGAGGGCATCTTTTGTGTCTCCCACCAGCGGTTGTCCCAGTCCATTGTCGTCACCAGCTTCCTCCTTGGTTCCTTATTTCCCTTTGCGGATGGTTTGCTACGTCGATTATCATTGGGCGGGCTTGACAATGCTCGACGCTTCTTAGGGCGCCTGCCACTCGGACGTTGGTTGGATGAACCCTCAGCAGCATCAAAGCTTGTATTCGTGTCGTCTGTGTCGTACCCGCTGCTATGGGACGAAGACTCAGAGTAGATGACGCGGGAGTGTTGTTGCTGCCGCCTTGGCCGTTTTTTCCCAACAAGTGATGTTAGTCGTTGGTTCACGACTCCGGTAGTGAGATCAGCATTCGTTTTCGCAAGCTGGTCGATAGTCGCAGGTTGAATCGTTCGATATTGCGCAGAAATGGCAGCCGGGAGTCTCTGCGATAGGACAAAAGGTTTATATTTTTTGTTCGTTCTATCTAGTATCTTGGACACCATATCGGACAACGGATTGGCAGATGTAGGAGGAAATATGTCTACGGGACATGTCAGTCGTTTCATATAGAATAGACAGCTATAGCTGTAAATAGAGATGCTTTGTACTCACCATCTGGCGTGTTATCTGTAACCATCTCGTCGTGTACCTGGTCTATAACCATCTCCTCGCCCGCGTCATCAGCTCGCTGCCAAGTAACTTCATCATCGTCCCAAAGCCCGCTAATATCAATATCGGACCCCTTTTCCTTGCTATCAGATTCGAATAGAATCCAGTTGTCAGGGTGGATATCTGGCGCAACATATTTGGTATCTGGAATATGTAGGTTACAGAGTTGAATTTACCTGCAAACAACGCAAACATACCATCCGGAATGCTGGGAGGGCCAATCTTATTTATTGCATGAGTGGATGAACTGGAAGCGCCCGGCGGCACATTTTCCTTGTTGACTGTGATAATTTTAGTTAGTTTTCGTCCATTTGCATCGTTGCACGAGCGGTGACTGACCCCCTATGATCCAAAATTAGTCAATATATATACTTAGAATATCATGTTGAAGTACTGACGAATTCCGTTACGATTCTTTTTCGACATTATGACAGAATTCCAGCTGAAGGCAAAAACTGTATGAAAAACGGAGGCGGAGCAGCTACGTTGGCAAAATGTGAAGAAGTCGAGAACGTTCTCCCCCTATGACTCGGACACCCCACGTGACTGGGGTTCCGGTTCACATGAGAGATAGCCGGATAGTACTGTATCTGTAATTAATCAATAAGATAATGAATTGGACAGAGTATCTGTGCAGTCTGTACTTCAGTACAGTAGTAGATACATATATGTAATAGTACAATAAGTCATTTCCCCCCATTTCCACATTTCATGAGTACATTTTTTAGTGAACATAATTGCGACATGGCTGGTGAAACCCAGCGTTCTGATTAGTCGGTATGGAAGGCAGGCATGGGCCTGTCGTGCAGAGTCATGGCGGGCTGTAAAAAATGGGTGCACATCGAGCTGCTGTACTCGTTAGTACACCTGAGATCTTTCCTGTGCAACCCGTGCTCGTTTACGACTCAATACAGCCTCTGGTTTATCTACAGGTTATGGGCCCTGAATTGCTCTGAACCAACTGATATTACTGAAACGAAAACGAGTACAAGATGTCTATTGTAATTATGGAAAGCATCCCCATCTGTGTTCCCCACCTCCATCCTGATGGTGCCAACTGGCCCAACTTTGCCACGCGCTTCCAAGAAGCAATGCAAGTTGCCCAACAGTGGGGCCACTTTGATGGCATGACCCCGCGTCCTATTCCGAAGGATACCGCTGCACTGACGATGAAGGAGAGAGAAGAAACAGAAACATGGGATCACCAGGACGTCGTTGCTAGTTACTTGCTATCCCAAAGACTCCCGGATTTGACGTTGCTCCGCCTGAGCGCATGCCCAACTGCGAGGGCACGCTGGGAGCGCCTTTCCGAAAGGTATTCTGCCAAGGGAAATCAGCAGGAGCAAGGGCAACAAAAGAAAAAGGAACAACTCACAGTGGAAGGCCGGCAAGACGAAGCCATGGCCACCAAACATGAAAGCGGAAGGAGACGACGCAGGGTAACTGCCACCAATGCGGAGAGGAGGGCCACCGTGCCCGTGAGTGTCGCACCCTGAAGGGAATGGTGACAGCCACTGCCACAGAAGAGCCATCGGGTGCAACTGGGCAGCCCGAAACAATGCCCCTGGTCACTGGCCACGCCGAGTCCTATGTTATCCTCGAGGGGCGGAGTATTTGGATGGCTGAGGAAGAGGTGTAGGAATCAGGGGGAGCGTCGTCGGCTGCTCAGGCCGAACCTGCCCCAACCGAAGGCACCGCCGGCGCCGAACTCATTGGCACGACCAAGAGAGCCGCAGCCGCAGAGCCCAAGGCGTTGGAGCCTTGGGAAGGAGATGAGGACAGGCCGGGACTTGGAATGGCACCACAAGGTGACCCACACGAGGGTGAGCGTGCACGCAACCCGGCGTGACGACTCGACCAACTGCCACTGCACAGGGACACGGCCGAGCATGGGCGAAGGCCTAAAACACCCAGAGGCAGGCACAAGCGTGACGCGGTGCCACAAGAGGGCGAGCGCATACTCAAGGCGCTGCCAAAGGAGTGCCCGACCGGCCGCCACATTGCGCCACGAGACGGCTCGACAGATGGCGAGCGAACACCCAGGTCGCCGCCATCACCGAGGGAATGTGCAGCCGAGTACGTACTGCCGACACGAGAGGGTGAGTGTGTGCGGGATGAGGCGCGGCAACTCGACTCGATCGCAGGAAAAGGCTGGCTTAAGGCACTGGTCCCAACCAAGCGCAAACACGAGCGCGCAGTGCCGATGCGAGGGGACACCACACGGGGTGCGTGTGGACTCGACCTGTCATCAAGAGTGGGCGCGACCGAGCGCGCCTTGCCACTGCAAAAGGCGCCACTGGAGCGCAGGCCGACCACCTTGTTTGAAGGCCACGGGCACTTGCCAGCCCAAGCCATGGAAGGCTGCACATGAAGAAAAGAGGCCTTTTGAGGCCAGAAGACCGAGTGCGCCGGGCATACTCGATTGCCCTACAAGACGACCTGGACATTCGAAAATCATGTCAGTCTGGTGACATCACCAACAAAACTGGCCACTTACCTTTCCCTGGGCACCCCAGGTTACTGGCTACCGTCGTCGCCGTCGTCGTTTTGTCTGAAGTTAGTCGGAGTGTGGAGCAAAACGGCTGGATCCGAGCCTACTATAGGAGCGTTAGAATTTGACTGAATTTCGGTAGCCTCGCAAGCCAGGCGTTCGGAAACCTCTTCCACACTCAGCTGAGCGGAGGTGTCGGAGTTTGGTGATGACGAAGTTTGGAACGGAGTGTGGAAAGAGAAGGTTTTCGAAACAACCCAAAACGGCTGGATCCGAGCCTAGAATTTCGGTACTCGAAAACCGGAAATCACGTGATTCTACCGGGTTCGGAGGTTCACGGTAATTATAACGCTTGACTTTTACAAGTCCTCGTCGTCGCCAACCACGATGCCTCCGGTCTCTCTCTCAGTTCCTGTCAATTGTAACTCTATCCGACTCCATTCGCTGGTCTCATAACTGGATACTCGGCGACATTCAGACACTCTGCTGTCTTTGCAAGATCGTGCCTTCGATCTGTGACGCCGTACCAAGCGCAATAACCGCTGCAATCTGGACCCCCTTTCAGTCCTGGAGCTCTACGTTTGCAATAGCGTCAGGTTACACAATTGCAAATGAATATTTATGGTGAGTCACGACCTCTCTTCCACGATAATCTAATAATGCCTTGTTGTGTGCATATATGCGTCTCTAGAAATCTTGGCACTTTGATGCCTCTGCACTCGATTGTTGCGCGATGCCCTCAATACTACATCCGACGTCAAGTCTGTCTATCTCATATGCTGAATACCCTCCGATGTCCGTGGATCGCACGGATCGCGTCGATCATCTCATGAGGATGGGGACTACAGTAAGTACTCTCAGGCTCTTTTCCTTCCACCCTGAGCTTGCTATCCTAGTCTGTGAGCTTAGAAGTGATTTTATACTGAATGCATGGTTTACAGCTCACCCAGTTAATGCCTAGGTCGACAACTACGTTTCTATAACAGGTGTCCTGGAGCATTTTTTGGTATGTCTAATTGTCGCTTCATCAGTCTTTGCTGAATCACACTCTGCCCCATTAGTTACCAGTCGAATTCCCTCAGTTCCTTGTCCTTCTCGATGGCTATGCCACCCCGTCTACTACCCGGGCCAGGCTTGCGAACGGGATACTCAAATTCATCAATCCACTGTAGGGTAAGCACTTCGAATCGTTGCCGATCATATTATATTTAAGTGATGCACAAATAGGTCTGAGAAAATATCAGGTTCGCCTCTACACAATATCTCTCCGTCGAGCTTTTTTTTTTTTTTGGTGAAGAAGGCAAATATATTGCGGGACAATCACAAACAGTGTATGCTTCTAGAGCTCAGGGTATGTCAAAGTAGTGTATGTATGGTAATGTGAGAGAAAACGAGTTAATCAGCGAGTGAGTGGGTGTGGTTTGTACGGTAAAGTAAGATGTAGTTCAAGGTGGGTCAGGACGAGGTAAAGGTAAAGGCTTAGCAAAGGCCCCGCCTCGATGCAGTAGCGTAGCAAAGGCCAAACCACCGTTAAAGGTGGAGAGCAGCCATTCCGTGGACATGGTACCTATCAAATCGCTTTTTAGTTCCCAGTCTCGGTCACACTCGTCAAGGTAATGTTCCAGACTCCACAAGGCACCGCAACCCAGCTCCGGGCATGTGCGGACATCAGGGGCATTAGTCCGAAATCGTACCGAGTATTCGCCATGAAAGGCGTGACCTGTGATGAGTTGGAACGCAGTGGCTTGCACTTTCCTCTTTCGTAAGGCAAGGACGCCTTTCACCCAAGGGTGGAGAGTAAGTGTGGGAAGGTGTGCAAGAGGTTCGAACTGGGAACGGCGATCGGTGTGTGCGGGTCCTGTGAAGGTGCTTTGCCACTCGGCTTCCATGATAGCCCGTGTGTCGTGTATGTGAGTGTGTGGGGAGGCGGCACGTAGGGTGGCAAAGGTGGTGTATGAGGGTAAGTGCCACCCGTGTCCGTGCCAGCGCCAACGACGGTTGTACCAACGGCAAGTGATGGAGAAGTTGGACGGCAAGTCAGATACGGCATGGAAGAGAGCAGTGGAGTAGGGCAGGAGAGGACCTGGACCAAGGTAATTGTACCATGTGGGAAAGGAGGCGTCGGAGTACAGGAATTCCACATGAGTGGAGCGACCCGTGTCTAGTCTCCGGATGGCCTGGCAAAATGCTAGCAAGAGTGCAGCGCGAGGTGAAGGACCTATGCAATAGTCAGCGATGTGTAAGTGACCTGACGAAAAGATGCCAAAGAAGCCGAGATAGGTACGTGACAGTCGGTGGTAAGTAGAAAAGAGAGTGACTTTGTAGGACGTTGTGCTTTTTAGTGAGAGTAGTGCGTTTTTAGTGGGAACAGAGTCTGGAAGTACAGTAAAGGAAGGTAACAGCCAGAAGACTAGAGCAGGGTGAGCGGGGGGAGCGAAGCATGGTGGAGGAAGAGTAGGTAGGGGGAGGAGGGGATGTATGAGGAGGGGTCCACGTCGAGCATATTGACAACAACCTAGGATCTTCTGGTATTTCATATATCACTGCCTCCCCACTCATTTCCTTTTGTCATTGACAGATAGGGAATGGTATTGAACTCCCAATCACATTGCTGTTTGTTCTTGCAATCGTGAGTTCACATCTTTCTTTCTATGTTCTTAATTATGATAATGATAAATGCTATGTACTAGGATCAAGCATCGAACGCGCAGTGAGTGGTTAGCCGGTTAGTCTTATGCCAGTGGATAGGGTTCGCAGTTAGAGGTTAGCTGGGTTGGCGTTGGCAGTTAGAGGTTAATGTTCGAGTTAGGGTTACAGAATATTCAGCAAACAAGAGATGCAATATTTGTCGCATCTCTTGTTTGTACCTCAGGCCTCAGCCACTGATAAGATTAGATAAACGCTATTATTCCCCGGGCTTCGTCCCGACAACAACTCCGTGACTCATCGGCAACTTATTCATTTGTCCAGCAGTGTTCATTTCGACAATCTCGCTCGTTGTCTAGCTACTCTCCCTCTTTCTGTCTATGACGACTACGATGACACTCTAAACCTGTAAGGAGTTCGCACCAATGGGTACCTGTGTACAACCATCGACAGTCCATCGACTATGTCTCCTGGGCTGATTCTTGAGGTTCCGAACGCCTATTTTCTTCTCCAAACTATGCACTACACTTAGGCCAGCAATTATTCCCTCGGATCACCGGTGAGTAATGTCCGTGATTATCAGGCTTCTCTAAAAGTGAAACTGGTAGATCTCTTGGCACCACTATTTTCCAGAGAACGCTCGAAAGCCTTCTCCCCGCATAGTGTGGAGCAGGTCTGGAGCTTTGGCCTCCGTAAGGCCACAGACAAAATTGTCAAAGCCCCAAGCGGTCCGTCTTTTTTTTTCGTTGATTGTTATCATTTTTATTTTCTTACCTCTCTCATATCCCAGGATTGCTGTGTTCGAAACAGAGTCCAGTCAGTACTTACAATGCAATCCGAGTGAGTATGCAAGATTGTAATGTTGTGTCTCGTAATAATGTCTTCGTGGATAGAACACTTAAATGCAAGACATGTTCCGCAACGTATGACTCATCATATACCCTTGGTTATAAACCTCTTGCCTGATATGTCTACAGCTTTTCCATCTAAGCTGACTACAGAAATCACATGAAGACCCACCAAAAAAAAGGTCGGATACTCTCATGGCAGAGGTGCGTAAGCGTTTTCATTAATTTGAGTGCGTTTACTAACTTGATGTCCAGTCACAGTCTCTATCCCCCATAATGTGGACGGATTCTTTGTTTGCAAGCCCCCCTGTAGCTTTTCCACCCAAAATCCAGACCACGTCACGAAGCATCGATGCAAGAATCCATTACTTCTGCCACCTCAGCTGTCGACTTAAAAACGAATGAGGAATAACCACGGCAACAGGTCGAACAACTCTCCCACTGCTCAAAGCCAAGAATCACGCAAATCCTACCATGGAATACGATTCAACCCCGGACACATCTCCAACGAAGAAGAATAGACGCCGAAATGGAATCAAAAGTCGAACTGTCAAATCTCACCTACGCCGGCAGCGACTAACCCATAAACATCCCCAACCAGTCAAATGCTCAGCTCAGATAAGTGTGATGAGTTATACTTCCCCGCGCCTCACGAAGAACTCGCAGCTAATTTCGCGAAAAGTCAGGCCATCATCCCTCGTCAGCGGCTCATAACGTCGCCAGACCTCAGGTGTTACTCCGTCTATGGTTGAGCCTTCTCTACATGTTGTCGTGTGTCTCTCATGCTGCAAGACCCTCCATCTCCACCATATTCGCTCTCATCTCGTCTCCGACCATGACTTTCTTTTTTTTAAATCTGCATTTGTATCGCGCTACATGTATGTGAGTACAAAGACGCATGCCGTCCTGTGGTACAGTCGGGGGGTTGGGAATACAAGTGGTGTGCGGAGTGCGTGGTGGGGTGACGTATAGTAATGAGCGTGTTTGTGGTGCAATGTCTTCGCCTTTCCGGCTTCCTCTCTCAGCCATGGTCCTCCGGCGTTGCCTCCCTTTCCTCCGGCGAGGCCTCTCTCCGCCTTGGTCTGATGCATGCTTGGGAGATTGCCAGGAAATCGCCTAGCGCAGACCCGCCTTCCTCGGTGCCGAAAATGTGTGATAAGGAGGTGGAGCTTGACAGCATGATTAAGTGTTGTTACCGCGCTGCTGTGTGGTTTGTGCAGGCTGCAATGACATGATGCGCGGTCTGGAGTGACTCGCCGCATACGCATTGGGTGGGGTCCAGGGAGTGGGGCCGGAATCTGGCCGTGTACTCGCCTGTAAAAGCGTGCGTGGTCAGTAACCGGATGCCTGTGGAGAAAATGAGGCACAAGTGTTTTTCCAAACCGCGTATGAAAGGGGGAAGTTTTTTTTTTTTTGGTGGAAGGCAAATATATTGCGAGAGAAGTTGCAGACAGTGTGTGCTACTGGAGCGCGGATAAGTCAAAGTAGAAAAAGTAAAGTGAGGTCTGGGGACATGAAGTAAGTTAGGGTGGTTCGTACGGTGCTGAAAGGGGGAAGTTTCCCGTCCAGAGGGTTGGTGAGCGCGAGATAGGCCGGTTGGCGTCTTGGCGCCGCCTCCCAGTCCGACTGCCACTGGGACATGGCTGCCTCTCGCGTGTCTGTGCGGATTTGGTCTTTGGTTGGGGGGGGGGGGGGGGGGTGGGTTGTCGGCGCTGTATGCCACGCGTCTGGCCGCTTCTGCTGCTGCCGCTTTGGCACGGCCAACTGCAGCGATGCCTTTGCCTGATGGTGCCCAGCTGACGGTGATCCGCAGTTGTTGATATGTGTCAAGGAGATTGGTGATGGCACGGGAGAAGTCCAGCACCGTCTGGCCTTGGTCTGTCGCATTGCGGTCAGCGAATTGGGCCGGGAGGAGTGGGTCAGAGGTGAGGATGTGGACTTCTCTGATTATTTGGTGTTCGTGTATTGTTGTTATGGCCAGCGCCGTCGCCAGGGTCAGCGCCCAGAACGCGGCGTCTCTCGCTGAGGCACTCTGCCCCAGCGTATCTGTCGACGTTTCTGTGACTTTGCCTCCGTGGCTGGCTGTGCAGGCCGCTGTTGCAATAGGACTGCCCTCGCGGTTGTTTGGGCAGCCGCCATGGCAGAAGAGGAAGAGGGTGTCGCGTTTTCGGCTGCTTACTTGGTTTGCGATGTCGCGGAATTTCACCTTCCGATCCTCCCCGCGTGGTATGCTTGGGTCCGTGACAAAACGGTCCGATGTGAGTATGAACCTTACCCACGGTCCGTAGTTGAAGCTGTGGGCCTGCCTCGCTTCTGGTGGGACCAGGGCTGCGAGTCTTGTCAGGGGCGTCTGCAGGGTTGGGAAGGGGAGGTCAGGGAAATTCCTGCGGCGGTTGCGTGGGTTGCACCAAGGGGGGCCTAGACGCTGGATTAGCTGTGAATCGTGCGGTACAGTCAAGAGGGAAAGTGCTGCTGTTTTGGTATGCATTCGGAGGTGATTGTGCATGGGGATGATGGCCCCAAGCTGGTGGAGAGGAGCGGCTGGGGTGGTCCGGAAAGCCCCCAGGATCCAGCGGACTGCCGAGTCCTGGGCTCGTTGGAGGATCTCCGTGAGGCCCTTCTGACCTCTGTACCAAATTGGGGCTCCGTATGTAAGGACTGGCAGGCAGATGGCGTTGTAGGAGAGTCTCCAACTTCTGTGGTCCAGTCCTCGGACTGAGTTGCCTAGAAGTTTGAGAGCCTTGAGCGTGCCTTGTGTCCTTGTGGCCATAATTCTGACGTGCTGGTGCCAGTTCAGGCGGTAATCAATAAAGAACCCTAAGTACCGTACGACATCTGCGCATTGGACCGTGACCGTTTCCAACCCATCTGATGGGAGTGTGATTGTGGCTGGTCTGGGTCCATGCGTATCGGGTCGTGGTCTCGTTGGGCTGTAGAAAATCACTTCAGTCTTTTCGCTTTCAATGGATAATCCGACCTTTCTGAGCCAAGTCCGACACTCTTGGTATCGTAGCGCCAGAGAGGTGGCGACCATCTTGTACGATGGACCTGAAGCCAGGATGTTGCCGTCATCGACGAACATATAGAGCCTACTCTCCTTCCACGCCTCGGACTGGAGGAGAAGGTCCGATGTGTAGATGATGGAGAGGATGGGAGAGAGATGGGGGAGCCTTGGGGGGCGCCGGTCATGATATCGATGGGCTCTGTTGTGACGGAGTTGAACCGTAGCTGGACTGGGCGGCCCTCAGAGTCAAGGAAGGAGGACAGCCAGTTGCAGATCTTGTCCGAGAAGCCCAGGCATCTGAAGGTTTGGACCAGTTTCCCGTGGCTGATGTTGTCGAAGAAGCCCTGGATGTCGAATTGTAATGACGCGCAGCAGCCCCCTTTGGCATGTGTGGCAGCGATGTCACGTGTGAGAGCTAGCCCTGCATGGATAGTGGACGAGTGTGGCCCGGCGCCGAATTGACTCGTAGGGACAAGTGAGTACTTGCCTATGTCATATAGCACCCGTTTCGCTACCATCTTCTCCAGAAGCTTGCTGAGGCATTCGAGCAGGGCTATTGGGCGGTAGTTTTGGGGGAGCGAGTAGTCCGTTCTGCCCGGTTTGGGGACGACGGCTATTGTCGCTATTTTCCATGCTGACAGGTGATAGCCAGCATAGAAGCAGGAATTGAAAAGATTTACGAACCAAGTTGGTGCGGCTTCCCATGCCCACTTCACTAGTTTGTATCCGTGCCTGCTTTTGCCGGGCGCTGAGGAGTTACTCGTGTGCTTGAGCGCCTCGGCTATCTCAATTTCCGTGATAGGGTTAAATTCTCTGGTTGGGATGGCCGGTGGGTCATCCTCCAATGTGGCCGGGACAGGGAGCGCGTCCTTAAAAAACCACTGACGAAGGGCTTCTGTCATGGCCTCTGGGTCGTTGGTGAGGCCCCTGTCCGTGGTGAGGGCCGGGATGGAGCGGAGGCGGCGCCCGTGCCGCCAGCGCGTCGCTATCCACAGCCTGCTAGCATCAGATTGTCCGCCCACTCCTAGGACCCCCGATAATCCCGCCTGAGGTTGGAGTCCGTCAACCCATTCAGTTTGGATGGGTGAATTCCCTTATATGGTAAAACTGAATGGGTCAACCCATTCTAGCCGGACTCCAACCTTAAGCGATATTTTCAGGGGTCCTCCACTCCTGTTTTGCTAGGCGGATAGCCGATTTCAGGGTCTTGTTGGCCGCCCGTCTATCCTCCTCTGCATGGGCGGCCCGTGCTGCCTTTACTGCCTCCCTGCAATCTTCATTCCACCAACGGGCGGCCCTGATGGGTCCGATGTGTCGTTGCTGGAAGGTGGAGGTGGATGTGCCCTCGATGCGGCCCTTCCGCCATCGCGTCTATGGCTTGCCTGTCAGTAAGGGGCGGAAGACGGAGTTCGTGCCTGAAATTGTCAACCCAGCGATCCCGGGCGGCATCTTGGATCACGTATGCTGTCCTCGGTTCGTCGTCTGTGGTTTGGGCAGAGTGTGCTAGGCGGAGGGTCGCCCAGAGGCCAGCGTGGTCTGACCCCAAAGATGCCTGGAAATCAATCCGAACATCATGGAAGGTGTCGTCGAAGATGGCTGCCTCATTGGCCCATAGGAGGTCTATGGTAGAGTCCCTCTGGCGTTTATCACCCTTCCGGGTTGGAACGCCAGGGGGTTGAGGAGGTCCAAGGATTGGGCAATTGCCCATTCCTCGATATCCAGTGCCCATGGTGACTGGCGGATTTCTGGCGGTGACCGTGCTCTCGCATGGGTATTGAAATCACCGCCAATAATTGTAGGGAGTCGCGGGTCAAGGTCAATCGAGGTGATAGGCTCGAGGGACCATTGACGCGTCTCCCGGTTGGTGTGTCTGTCTTCCCCATCTCCCTCTTTGTCCTGAGTGTGTGCATCATGGTAGATGTTGTACACCCTAAAGGATTCCGAGTTAGCGTGGATGTCAAGAGTCATTGTGTGGTAGTTAGAGGAGAGGTCTACTCGGTTTACCACTAAGAAGCTGGCTGCAAGGCGTCTGTATGCCACTACCTTGCAGCGCTGTCCGGTGTTGTGTTTTGGGTAGAAAATTTCCCATAGGGGATTGGCCACCGTTCCCAGTACGTCTGATCCCTGGGGGTTGGTGTCCGATCTGAGAGTGTTTATTGAGTCAAACCACGGTTCGTGGACTAGAACAACATGAGCTTCCGTGTTTGAGTTAAGAATGGCATGGAGCTTATGGTTGCCCCTTTGAGCGTTGACCCATAGTAAGTGGATCGCACTCATTGGGGCATGATGTCATCGTCGATGGAGTCGCGCGCGGGGACCCTGAAGGCCTGCCGTGCTTTGCAGCTGACGTCGATCGCAAGGTGACCAGTTTCGTTGCAGTTAAGGCAACGGGGCGGGCAGTCACAGATGCCATGGACCGCGTGGTGTTTTTGCGGGCGCACAGTATGTCGTGGTCCTTGGCCAGGTGGCCCTTGCCACATTCGTAGCATTTTAAGTGCGTCCCGAGGCAGCGAGCATCGGTTGGCTATGTGGCCTAGTTTGTGGCATCGTCCGCACTGGCTGAGTGGCGGCCGTGACACCCATTTGGCAAAGGTGACTGACTTGTCAAACATGGCCAGGTGCGCTTTCTTCATGGTCTGTGTAATGGTGCCATCTTTATCGACAAAGGCAAATGATATGGAGGAAGTGTCACCGGTGATTAGTTCCGGGCGTCTGACCCATGTCGGTGCCAGCACGAAGTGAAGCTTGGCACAGATTGGGTTGCGGACCACTTCCTCGAGTAGCTGCTCGTTGGTGTACCTGGCGTCACAGAAATGAGCAGCTACTCTCCGACCATGACTTCAAACAAGTTCTCAAGCACAAGGATATCTGTGCCCATCTCCTCGAAATTGGTGCCCTTCCCACATCAGACATCGATTTCCCCCACTATCCTGGCCAGCGGATTGTAGGTATAGACGTTACAGATGGGTTCCAGTGCCTCGAAGACGACTGCAAGTATATCGACTTTGACACGCTCTAAAATCGAACATTTCCAACTCAACCACCCCAATAAACACGCCACAGGAAATCGCGACACCATATCCACAATCACCATCCCCATTCAAATTCTTTACGGATTCAAAGGCGATCGCATTGTCCTCAGGGTCCTCCCTGATCATCCAGCACCGTCGACTACTGGCACATACGAGAAATATATGGAACAGGTAGCCGCTCGAAAGCCAATAGACCCGCCTACTTTTAGACTCCCATCTGACCAGAAGCACCAATCGCATTTCCTATTGTTCACGAACTGGGATTCCATCATTGACGGAAAGGATACCCGCATCATCCGCTCTCTCGTCGAACCCCCACCGCCAGAGGACCGATACTATCCGTTGCTAGCTGGCTGCCGGGACTACTTCAAGCACATCGCCTTAAGGCTTCCGCAATTTGGTGATCTCGTTCTACACTGGATTAAGACTTTAAGATCGTGAGTACCGCTTGTTAGAGGTGATACAGTCACGTTATGATCATCGACATTCGGACATCTCATGTGACCTTCACTACGCCTATATCTTCTCATTTTCGTGGTCGTACTTTCTTTTTCCCTCAGTTCGCTTATCTTATTCCAAACTGAGGTTTGTCCGCGTCCAGAACTAACACCGCTCATTTATCATCATTCCATTTCTAAACTAGCGGCAGGGATCTCGAGAATAAACCGTTTCAAAGGCCGCAGATTAACGGGTATACCTCCATGAGTGTTCCGACTGTATGTCACAATTCATTATCTTGATATTACGCATGGTATGTTGACACTACGAAATCTCTGGACGCAGCTCTTCACCAACCAAGCGTTCAACTTTTCGATCCCATCCATTCATTAGCCTATGCACTTATGTCGACGAGCCGATCAGAAGTCGCCGAAAATCAATTTCGATGTCCCAACGTCGTCTTTCTCATATTCTCTAACCTCCGCCTGATTCTATGTTCGAGACGCCCGAGACTATATCCAAACGTCTCTCGAAGTTTTCGTGGGTCATCTGCGCCACAGCTGTTCATGAAGCCGCATTGAAGCGTCAAAACACAAATATCAATATCCAGATGGAAATTTGGAATGCTGTATTGAGATCTTATTGCGTTGTGAGGAAAAGCACGAGGATGCGGAGCAAACATGCACGGAGTCCTCATGGTTTGTTTATTGTTCTCTCAGTTCCCAGGATTGTCATCCTTCGTTCCCAGGACAGTCAGTATATGTTTTCCTTATTCGGACGTTCCGGGCCGCGCTGCCTATCAGTCGCGTGACTCGCGTCGTCCCCGCTTTTGGCCATACCGGCCGTATAGTATGTAAGCTTTTTAAGCTTTTCACACGATCTTTGCTCATTTTCTTTCTCGACCGTACCTGCCTTTGTTACCATGATATTGGGTCGGACTCTACCGTATTTAAGTCGCCCCTATCAGTAATTTAGTGCCCTCAGTTCTGTGCTTTCTTGTGCGCAAACTGAGTGTGGCTTGTAACTTCTTAGTACTTGCCAACGCACGCACAACCTTTGGTCTTTCACAGGCTCGAACACACTTTTATTAACCCATAACTTACGAAATGCTGGGGTACGTATTTCCGATCTTCTCGTTTCATTCTGAATATGCTCATTCGATTTTAGATTTTATAACACAGTCCTCAAGTCCATGGTGACGGAAGGAGGACACCATCCCATGACGCACTGAGGGTATTCTCCTCAGAAATGAGCGCTACATATTATATCCAACCAGTTGGGCACCGAGCTGGTGGATGATGTCATACCCGATACAACCCACATATATCTATATCATACTGAGAATTAAAACGTGGGTCCAATCGTCAAAACTCTATATCCAGCAATGCTACTGTTGCACTGGCAGCTGCTGCCTTTGAGTTAACAGTAGGCCGAATATCAAAAATAGTAGCGCCAATGTCAATCCATGGAATCTTTTCTGCTTCCCATCGTTGACGAAGTGTGTTACTAATATCCAAGAACGTCTGATCTTGATAAATGACTTCAAACCGTGGTTTAGTCTCCCAGCTATCCACTTCATACAGAATCTAGGCAGAGAATGTAAGCTTCATACGTGTGGCACCATGTTGCGCATCGTACCATCGCTGCGGCCTTGACTAAATCATCAAGGAGAATTCCACCGATTGGTTGTTGCTGTCCATATTGAGGTCTTCCGCTGCGAAATAAGATAGTTCGGATGGTTTTCAAGAAACAGCAGCCAGCTGCCTTTCCGGATGGATCTGAGATAACCTAGCCCAAGACGTGAGATTCCCTATAGCCTAGGTCTCGGTAAACGATTGGACATACCGCAGCCTCAAGTGCATGAATATCTTTGAGAAGCATGACACCGCGAGTGAGGCTATCTATGTCGAAGTTACACTTGTTCTCGAGGCTAGTGTAAGAAATCATCTTCTGAGTCTGTGCTCCCATGAATGCGATAGCATCATGATCGGCTGATGGGAAGATGTACGAATCAATGACCATTGGCTGCAACCGCAAATCCGCTTCCTCGATCTTGTGCAAGGATAACCAGATATCACCAATAATTAAGCATGCCGATAACACATCTAAGGGCATGTTGGCTGCATGGGCAAGGCCTGTTAAGCCGCAGCGGGTGGCATACGAGTGTATCAATGACTGATGTCTATAACTCCCTTCTTCGAGGTATATGTTGTCCCGAGATTGAAAGATCTGGAATAAAGTAGGAATTTTATTCCGTAAGAGACCTTCGTTTGCTTGTCGCAGTAAGGGTAGGTCGATGGGTGTGCCAGTTAATTTTTTAGATATATTCCGGACTTCTCGGTTGACATCCTGGCCGTTCCAGGTGTTTGAATAGGTCTTGCGTGGTAGTTTTAGTGGCAATGTCCAAACATGAGACGCATATAGAAGGCCATGAATCCTCTTCTTCGCCAGGAGGTTGGAGATGAAGGGTTGTTGGTAATAAAGGTAAGCAATTAGCTCTGATGTGACATCTCGTGGAAACCAAAATGCTGTATCCGCAAAGTCGACGTTCCGTTGTTTTGCTTTAGGCTTCCCGACAACAAACCGACCGTCAGCAATCCACAGGTTGCGATCAGCGGCAGGGCACGAATTGAACACGATCGAAGCAAATTGCCATGGGCGCATAGGTACAGCGCTGCAGGCCGCGAGAAGGGTACACAGCCACGCTTTGATATCCTGATCACGTTCAATATATTTCTCGACATTCATACCTCTGAGTGTCCCATCGGTTTTGAATAGACCATGATTAGTCTCTGCAGTGGACTCCATTGTCTCCTGGAATTTTCTCGAAGCGATTTCGGCTTTGATCATATTGTGATGCTGGCCATACGGTGCTGTCTTCGAGAAATCATCGGATGTGATCGCGCTCGCCACTTCAGAGATAGTCATACCACTTGGCATCTGCCACGCTACTTTCTTTTTGATTGCAGAAATGATTTGAAGAATGAAAGAGGACCACTTTTGATAGTCGATGTCGTGCCAGGTAGTGCCATCCACTGAATATGACGCTGTTTGTCCATCTCTGCTGATATCAAAACGGGTTAACGTGCCATCAAACCGACAATACGGTGATATGGTGTATTGGATAAAGGCAACCCGACTGTATGGAGTTGACTCAAAACCTTTCGGTGTAGCTGATAACCACCGGTGATCCTCAGTCAAAATTCTAGTCTGTATTAGAGTAATATAGGCAAAACAGAGAGCATCAAGACATACTGGAGGATGAGAGCATCTGTCGCTTGTTCATATGGCTCAGTTGCATTATTTTCGGAGACATCTTTCAAGGGCCCTTCTATGATATCTATGCATCTTATCAGACATTATGATAATAATCACCATGCGTATCACATACCTTCGGGGTTGATATTGTCAAGCCGTTCGAGGAGTGTTGCTATGTCTAGTTCAGCCGAATTATCAACTTCGTACTGGTTCGTTTCATGTGTACGCAGAATATCAAGCTCCTCCCCATCATTTTTTCCTTCACCGCTTTCGCTTCCATCTTCATCGTCACTTTCACCGTCACTCTTGCCATTACTGTGTGGAGGTTCGTCGTAGAATGCAGAATTTGTCGACTTTTTTTGAGCCTGGACACGAGCGGAGTGTATTTCAGTGCAACGAAATCCGAATTTACAACCTGCCATGAGGCTCGATAGGTCTTTTGAGATTCTGTACCGGGTACTCGATAGAAACGCCCACAAAAAAGCCATTTGGTCAGTCGGGCAATCAACCCGCCGATTCCCCAGACCTACAGGCTTGAGCAATGCTTCCAGAGTACTATGGACAGCCCAATGAAGGTCGTTATCATCGATATCACCAAGTTCTTTAGCAATCCAGTAATAGAGCTGAACAGCCTCCTTGAATTGTGAATGGACACCTCTAAGTTTAAATCGACCGAACTTTTCGGTGTTGTTGGTGAGAGCGGCATGAATGAAACGTAGCATCATGCAGATAACCATACAGGAAGGCTGACTGTATTCTGCAATTTTTCCATCGGACACAAACCGAAATTTTGCTTTTTTGGAGCTGTCGAGAATATCATTCATCGCACACAACAAGTTTAGATGAGAGAACATACTCTAAGGTGATGGCGTCAACAACACCTTTGTGCTTGTTGTGGACAAATAAAACAGCGGTTCGAAGATATGTCACAATAGCACCCCGGATAAGACTCAACCCTTTCTCTAAAACAGGAGTATCTAGAGTTGAGGGCGTAATGCGACGTGGTAGAGAAATTAGGTCCCGCAGAGCAACGACGTGGTCATTTGCAGAAATCTCCTGGTCATAAGCGTGCCAGCCAAGTGTCAACGGCCATTCCTGACGGCATTCTAGGTGAACAGGTGTTGTGTCGAGGTCTAATGAGGGTGGCTCCAGAGAAAGGGTGGGCTCCAAGACCTCTTCATCGCAATTCTCCCATTCCAGTGGTAGAATAAAGCTGTGGAATTTCATCTTCTTCGCTGAGATTCTGACTTTGAAAATCCAACGTGGTTCGTCAAGTTCGATGTCGTTGTATTCAGGGCATGGCCCTTTCGGACATTTGTCTCGAATGTGTTTTTTCCGGATGAACCTCTCTGGGAACCTTGAACCTTTGTCGGCAGCCATCCAGAAACCACAAAATGGACATTTATAGTTCAAATGCAAGTTTGTTGTCCTGGTAGAGAACGGTTCGTCGATGTCGTCGGGGAGGTTGACGTCAACCTCAGCCATGGAGAGGCTGTGGCTATCAGCAACGTGTCTGGCCATTGAGTTACTGTCTTTCTTCTTGCCAGCCGAGCACCATTCCAAGTGACTGCGTTTGATATGACCTGCCCACTTAGACATTGGAGTTATCTGATTATGAGCCGGGCAGTACAAGACCTGGAGGCTCTCTATAAACACCATTCCAAAGTAGTCCAGCACTTTACACCTAGAATTCCGAGGCTTGGAGAAGGCGCAGTAGCAGATATACGATTCCAATTCAAGGAATGTGAACCCTCCAGGCATCGGCAAAGACGTTTTCTCGATGGGATTATTTGATCGTGATGTGGCAGCTTCAACACTTCGCACATTCGCTCCCTTTCGCACCTGCTTTGATTTGCTTTGGTCGAGCTGAAACTCGTCAAGGGAATTTGAAAATGAGTCATTTGAACTACTCACCTCGCTTTCTTCCGGATCCCCCATTGCGTATTCTTCGTCACCAGTTGCAGACTCCTGGTCGTCGACATCCATTCTCGTAGATTCGGCGTCGTCGGAGATGTTTTGAGGCGCTAATGCATTTTTTCCAGCTAATCTCGCGCTGGTTCTGGTCGTAGATGTCGATGGGGCCCTGGGCATATCGGCTGTAGCTAAAGAAGTGGACTGTGGAGCTGTGGTTGGACTGGAGTAATTCGCGGCTGATGCAGTCGATAACAATATCGATAGGACCCACCTTTAATTCAAACGTCCGTAATGTCGAAAATTCCCACGCACCCTCCTACACTCGAACAACTTACTGCCTTTTTCATGTGACTTGTCGCGCGCGGGAAAATTTGTAAGAAAAATCGCATGCACAATACACACAAATCACGAGATCCCGAGATCCCGAAACCTTCAAATTGCATTGTATGCCTTCCGGTCAATGAAAATCATGATCACTGCATTCCAGTGAGTTGAAAGGTGCAGCTTTTTTGAAATTCCGGTGGTTTGTTGAGGAGATATTACAGAAAGAATGCATATATATATATTTTTTCATTTTTCCCGCAAACGACAAGTTGCCTGAAAAAGGCAGTAAGAACTTTCTTCTCTCCGTCACTCACTGCGGAAACGAGCTTTTTTTCCGCGCACTTTATGGTATGATTACATGATGTAAAGATGGCATTTTCCGACCAAATCTTATGGACGTAATCT